>JABASC010004378.1:0-11989 GCA_019776185.1 Plutomurus gul | reverse complement strand
CTTTATCCCCCCCCCCCAAAAAAAACGATTAAATTTTAAGTTCATGATGATATTCTTTTGCAGACGCAAATGTTTCTTCTTGTCGTTTTGGTTGCCGCCCAAGTAGATTTCATTGTGGGTAGTTTCATTGGACCTGTGGACGATTTAGAGAAAGCTCAGGGTTTTGTGGGCTATGAGGGTAATTGTAATCGAAAAATATGCCTTAGTAGTTGTTGCCGTCAGTAGAATGCAAATCAGCGAATAACTCTGATTAACCTAGAAAATAATTGTAATTAAGTGAGTAACTCTTTAAAAATTTCAGCTACAACATTTGCAACGAATTTTTGGGCCGACTACCGAACTGCTTACGGGGCTGATAACACACCACAAGATTTTTTCTCCGTTTTTGGTGTGTTTTTCCCCGCAGTCACTGGAATCGTGGCCGGTGCTAACTTATCTGGAGATTTGAAAGATCCTGCAAGTGCCATTCCAAAAGGAACACTTATTGCCATCTCGATCACTTACTTGACATACATTCTGTATGCAGTGATGATGGGAGGTTGTGCCTTGAGAGAGACAACAGGAAATCTTACTCAATATCTACAGGGAATGAATGAATCGTTTTTGAATTCGTCCGATGCAGAAGGCTTTCTGCGTTACGATGACTGCACAAACCAAGAATGTCCCTATGGACTACTCAATAATGCCCAGGTACAAAAATCCGATAAATATAAATATTGCAATACTTAAAAAAATGAATATTCAGGAATTAATATAGTTAATATCATTGAATTAACAGGTAATGGAATTGATTTCGAGTTGGGGTAAGTCATCATTTTACTAGTTATTTCCAGGGTTTCGGGTGTGATTATCACAGTGGGATTAATTACTGTGATCAAATGTTTTTAAACGTTTGTTCACAGTTCACAGCAATGCTTGGCGTTATTAATGTGATCTATGTATATGTTATATGGGATAGAATCCATCACAAATCAAAGTATTTAATTCCACTGTGATGGGATTTTAGCTGAAAAGTGGGATTTACGAAACCCTGGCTATTTTAACGCACATAATGATATAAAATTGGTCACATAATACGTAACTATTATTTGGTCATAGGTCCTTTGATATACATGGGCTGTTTCGCTGCTACATTGTCATCTGCAATTGCCAGTCTTGTTGGAGCTCCACGTGTCTTCCAGGTGTGTGTTGATATATTTCTGCTGTTCAACTAAGCAAACTGCATATATTAGATACATTTATTTACACATTTATTTATTTGTAGGCCCTGTGTAAGGATAAGCTGTACCCAGTGATCCATTTCTTTGCTAAAGGCTACGGTGCTAACAATGATCCCGTAAGAGGATACGTTTTAGTTTTCGTAATTTCCCTCGGATGCCTTCTGATTGGTAAATATCACAAACAATTACATTCAATTAATTCCCCTTTCACAATGGAAACTAAACAATGAATTTTAATTGAATTTTAGCCGAATTAAATGCCATCGCACCGCTTCTGTCCAATTTCTTCTTGATGGCTTATTTTCTGATAAATTTTTCCGTGTTTCATGCTACGATCACTAAATCTCCCGGTTGGCGTCCAGCCTTCAAATACTACAACGCATGGGTCAGCTTGGTGGGATGCGTTCTCTGTATTGCAGTAATGTTTTTAATGAGGTTTGTGAGACCATCATTTTTCATCTATCGTAATTATTACACATTTTAAAAATATTGTAATAATTTCTGCCTTTCCCCCAATTTTAGTTGGGTCACGGCTCTTATAACGGTGGCATGTGTCATCTTCTTATACCTTTACGTATCGTACCGGAAACCAGAAGTTAATTGGGGATCGTCCACTCAAGCGCAATCTTATAATTCTGCTCTAAAGTCTGTCCAAGATTTGAATTCGGTGGAGGAGCATGTGAAAAATTTCCGTCCACAACTTTTGATTCTGTGTGGGATGCCGAGTGCCCGTCCACCATTAATTGATTTTTCATACTTGGTTGTTAAGAATCTGTCACTGATGATCTGTGGGCATGTGGTTAAGGTAATTTTTTAAAACTAATCATAAAAACAGATCTGGTTCAACATTATTGATTGATTTGTTGTAATAAAAAAATGTTTTGTTTTACCCAGGGTCCTTATAATCAGAAGGTGAAGAATGCTCTGACCAAGCAAGCCTACAGTTGGTTACATAGACACAAGAAACGTGGATTTTACACTCTTATTGAAGACGAAAGTTTTGAAAGAGGTTGCAAGTCCATTATGCAGCTCTCCGGACTTGGAAAACTGAAACCGAACATGGTACTTTTGGGATACAAAGGGGATTGGCAAAAAAGCGATAGACAAGAGCTGAAGGAATATTTTAATGTTATCCAGTGCGTAGATTACCTGTACTTAATACTAATTAATTAATTAATGGAGACAAAAGCATTGTTTAATTGTCTTTTATTTATAGTGAAGCGTTGGATATGTACCTAGCCGTAGGAATACTGAGGGTGGCGGAAGGTCTGGATTATTCCAACTTGATTGAAGAGGAAGATCAGTTGACGCCCCAACAGCTATTGGACATTAAAAAAGAGAAAAAGGAAGGAATTCAGAGAAATCAATCGGAAAGCCAACTATCAAATGGTAAGAAACAGTCATGAAATGTCAACAGCAGCAGGACTGCTTGAATTCATCATCTTTCCATTACAATTGTCAGCCTTGCCAATTGAAAATAATACATTTGATACAAGTTTCGCTAAGTATACACTTAAATTAATAGAGATATTTTAAATAAGCTGCCATTGTACTTACTAGCGAGTACTAGGTATGTATGTGTATAGAAAGCTTATAAAATGTACATTCATGTGATATGTTTGTTTGTATTAAAAAATGACTTCGTTTGGTGGTGGAACATTTAAGCAGACTCGAGAAGCTTGAGATCTGCTTTCCTTTTCCTTTCAGCTTACTCTGTTCTCCTCGGTGAGTTGATATGTCAAGTAACGAATTTGTCTGGTGGATTTCCTTTTTTGTAATTTCCATTGTCAGGTTTTGCTTATGCCACAGATTATTTTCTATGAAACCTTGCCCTGAAAAACCTTCAATTTACAATCCTTGCAATGTAATTACTTGTCCGCAAATGCTTTCAGTCGTTTCACCGTAGAATTGGACGAAAAATATAAAAAACACTTCTTTTATTGTGAATGGAGCATGACCAGCATGAACATATTTATTTGTTTGTGGTTGTATATAATGTATAGTATACACAGTTAAATAATAACAAGTGTGGTTAACTTGATTTCTGATAGTTTTTGTATTTTGACACTTTCATTTGTATTTACTTTAGATGGAACGAGCAGTGAAACGAGCAGTCCACCGTCGTCACCGAAACTGGACAGGGTCGTGATTCCAGGGGTAAAAGTAAAGCCATTGCCCAATGAAAAGAAGAAGAAGGGTCGTAAGATATCCACCTCTGGAATGTACACGGGTCCAGCCGGAGTAGCCTTACCTAGAGATGTTTTGGCCAATGTTACACAATTCCAAAGGAAACAAAGGAAAGGCACAATTGACGTTTGGTGGCTTTATGATGATGGCGGTAAGTTTCTTGTTCTAACATTTTTCATTAACACATGAGCATGCAATTCATGTATTTGAACCTCTTTACAAGGCTGAGTGTGTACAGGCAATATTTACAGGCGATTATTTATTTTATATCCATTTTATACTTTCAAGGTCTGACAATTTTACTGCCGTACATTTTGACAACAAGATCACAATTTACTGGATGTACGTTGAGAATATTTTCCCTGTCCAGTCGCAAGGATGAGCTTGGACGCGAACAAAGAAAGTAAAGGGAATTTCTGAGAAGAATATTGCTTGGTGAGCGTTTATTACGAAAGTTGTAATTTACTAAGGATTATTTATTGATTTCCAGCATGGCAGCTTTGTTGGCAAAGTTCCGAATTGACTATAGCGAGGTTATCGTAATTCCTGATATAACAAAGAAAGCTAAGGAAGACACCAAGAAGGAATTTGATAACATGATTGCACCTTTCCGCTCTGAAGATTCCCAGAATGGCACTGCAATTACAGACGCGGAGCTTATGGCTCTGAAGGAAAAAACGAATAGACATTTACGTCTAAAAGAACTGCTCAACCAACATTCCCGTGCGTCCACATTCGTCGTTATGTAAGCAAGGATTTAAAACTTTATTTTTGAATTTTTTTTAGCTGGGTTTAGTGCTCACTGTTGTTTTTTCTTGTTCACAGGACATTACCCATGCCCAGAAAAGGTACAGTGTCTGCTCCCCTTTACATGGCATGGCTGGAAAGCATGACAAAGGGAATGCCACCTTTCCTTATTATTCGTGGTAACCAGACTTCGGTTCTAACATATTATTCTTAATTTAGTCTTTGCTATACAATTAAATGTACAGTCTATAGCCTATAGCTTAGCCTCGAATAGATAAGTAACCGTGTAACTATTAGCCTAGAATTTTTAATAAATGAATAATTTTAAATAGCTCTTAAAATGAAATGCTACCTTAAATTTATAAATGGAATATAGGTAAGTAGTAATGACAAACCGTGAAAATTGATTTTGAATACCCAACAAAAAATAATCTCTTTTCCTCAGTTTTTCGTGTCGAATATATCATGATTAAACAATAATCCCAATGTATACCCCATTACCCAGGTAAATATATAGGCAATAATCTATTTTATATTTCTCATTCAAATACTTACTGGCATGAACTAGAGGTAAACAAACAATGCTTTATTAGGTAATTATATTGAAATATTCAGTACAGCATTACTTATTACCTCTTAGAAATATATTATAACAAAGTTATTAAAATTAACGATTTAAATTGCTAAAATAATTAATAAAATATTGTAATGTATGTGGTGCTATGTTCAGGTTGTAATTTAATGACAAAAACATTTGGAATTGTAAATTAATTTAAGTAAGTTATATAGGAATTTATTAACATTTACTTAAAAATAGGATTTTTGGGCTTATATAAATGCAACCAGTTAATTTTATAGAATATTTTGTTTCATATAATTCTAACAATGTGATCTCCGAAACAATATTTTGTTCAGTTGTCTAGCGCTGGCTAATGAGCGTTCTTACAATTAGTTTATATACGTTATCCAATAATTGTAGTTACAAAGTTTTCAATAACATATTTAGTCAAAATTGTTTTTAAAAAACTAACGTGTCCAACCTCAGCAATCAATAAATTATGCACAAATATAAGCAAGAATTCAACCAACCGTGTAATTTTGATTGTAATTATGTAGTTCCGTCATCGAAAAGAATACCTGTGCTTCCACTTTAAGTGCCTACTCAGTAGTTATTATATATTACAAATAATTATACTATATGTATGTAGTATTAGAAATGCATATACATGCAACAAGTATAAAATAATAACACGCAAAGTGTATCTGAAAGATTATTTGGGGAACCCAAGAGATTGTTCATTTACTATTACGTAGCAGCTTTAAGTATAATTTAGAAATAAATATGCAGTTTGACAGATAAAACTTTCTATTTAGTTATCCGTAAGAATGTATTAAATTTTGTGATTACAGATAAACCTAATAAAAACGTTGTAAAATACTTGTTCTCTGAAGATATTACGGGCACAGGTGCTCTCAATGTCATAAACAAGAGTTAATTCATCACATTACATATTTTTTCCTCTATTACTGAAGGTAAACGAAACCGTAGCATCAGGCTACGTGAAACATTTTCTGGCATTCTCATAGACATCTATCTAATATAAGGGCATTCTAAAAATAGTATTGTTGTGGGCTAATTGTGAGACAAGACGAATATTTTGGCATCAAACTATATTTGCAAAGGACACTGATGACGGGAAGCGTATTACATGAAAATTATCTATATATTCAGCTAAAAGTCATTTTAGTATTTTTTATCTATTTCAACGCGAATACGCTACGCGGTTAGCATTTATCGCATAAAACTAAACGACCAGCAGTCTCACAATCAGTTACGGAGTTGTACCGATCTTTGTAATGCATATAAAATGTACTTGAGCGATTATACAGAATATCAATGCACTTGTAGTTCATATCGTGGTTATTTAGCAGTGTGGTAGAAATTAGCAAGAATAACGCTGACACTGCGCTGGATGGAACTGTGTTTACAAGTGAACGATAGAAAACGTCATATTGGCAATAAAGATTGTTGTTGAGCAAATATCGTAGAATTGCGTATTAAACTTCCTCCCCACTTATCTCTTTGTAGTTGGTTTATTAAACTATTACTTTCAAGGGTAAACTGTGCACTACCTACCCGAACCGCACACATCCTCGATTCGTAAAAAAAACTTTGCATAAAGCACCGTTACACGTTGCATGAGTACTCATTTGAGTATCCTCGTTACTTACCAAATTTCGTGACAACTACAATGAGAAATTACAAAAATTTGTGAATATGTTAACTTTTCAAGTGCTAAATTTTAATCCAGAATTGTGAGAATATGTAACATTGAAAAGAATATTGAAAGAGAATACTGGAATCATGTGTGATAATGTACTAGTGATAAAGAAAATGGAGATTGAATGCCTTTTAACATACATTCATGTGGCGCCACATCTACTGTCGCGGGGAATATTAACAATGCAGGAACACCGCGAAATTATGAAAACCGAAGAAACTAAACGAGTTTCTAGGCTTCTGGAAATCATTCACGTTAGGTGAGAACTTTGTATTGTGTGTATGTATGTATCGGATCGGGTGTCTGGCCTAAAATTTGCATTTTTGACATTCGCGTTGTCCATTAATCGTTTAATATGTATGAAACAGAGAAAAGGCACCTGGACATTTGATTGATGCTTTACAAGACCCAGATCTGAGGGGTGTCTACGATCCCCTAGTGGAAACATTAACGGGTGTTCCCACAGGAAGCCAAATAACCTCGTGACGGATTTATACATTATTACTGTGTACACAGAAGAATTTTTTGAAATCTCAACAGATCAATCAACTTTATTCACAATCAGTAATAAACAATTTTATTAGTGAAATGATTTTTCTGTGGCTAGCGTTGTATAGCATAATATAATATAGTATATATTCACATGCAAAATGCATGTTTTATACACCCATTTATTGACAACAAAGGAACGACTGTATTTATTGTATATTAAAATAATATTATACACTAAACAATGAAATCGTGAATAATCTATGATGTCATTATAATTGTTTCAAGTTGCATACCTGATTCGAAGCCATATTTTACAGTTCACCGATGCTGCCACAAAATACGTAGGTTCGAAAAAAGTCACATATTTACAATGTTTCTGTAATCCATTCCATCCAGTCAGTGTCAATTACACACACAGATTTCATATCCTAATACAAACACAAAACCTGTATGATTAATGTGGATAGTGGATGCTAATGAAACATTATACACACATGTACCCCGCATTAGCACATAGTAATTCAGCAATCCGGTTGCATCATCATGCATTTTCATTGTTTTAGATACAGAAAAATGGATTATTTAGGGGACACAGGGGTCCCGTGCCCCAAACTGTAGTAATTAACATATGAAGGATGAGGAAGACAAAAGTGGATAGAGTTAAATTAAGTAACATAGGCTGTCCCCATACCCCTACCAAATATCCATTCTGGATACGCCACTGTACGGGACTGTCTTGATTTTAGTATTTTGACCGGAGCTTCGAAACTGGAATCATTGGTTCTTTTATCAGGTTCCTATGATCCATCTTAAATTACTACCTATATACTTCCTAAGTATCAACGGAGTTATTCAAGCGTTAACCTGTTTATTCGTTTATAGTGGAACTTATGTAGTTGTAACTCCCCCTAAAATGGTGTCATATAATGGACCCCTGATAATGTATTTATTGCAGAATATACGTTTAAGTATTTCCAATTTTTGGATATAAGAAATTGTATTATAAGCAATTACAGCAATTGGATAGCCGTTAGTGATGAACAGATGAACACATACATATCATATAACAAAGAATTATTCAAGTATCTGATCCAACAGGATGAAATATCGGTTGAAAAAACTTCCCAGAGCAAATACAATTTATATCTGACTTGCGTCATATTTTATCAGTAATAAATTCCGCTTTAACACTGTATTGAGATAGATCAATAAATAGGCACATTTCAGCAGTTGCTGTCGTTCCTTACGTTCATATTTCATATATATACCTTTATCATGGAAGTACAGTTCAGAGATTTATTGCAAACAGAGAATATTCCATATCAATATTATCCACTATAAGATAATTTTCGCTTGGTCAATTATATGTCCACAGTAGAGATAAAATGACTTTTGACCTTGAATTCCTTAAATGGAGCCTTGTAAATGCTCATGTAGAATCCATATTATGGTGTCACTAACAACTTCCTTTTATTTGCTGCCAATCGATGTGATTGTAAATATATTTCATCTGTGGACACAAAAAATTTTCATGTGCATAAAATCGAGAAGCATTTTCTGAAATTGTAGGTAAACATGGAAAGCAATGCAGCTTTGATAACCCTCCGACCCTATATTATTGAGGATGTAAGTTATAAACATGTAAGTACACATTTGGTAAAGAAAGGACTTGTAACACGGAACGAGGATGAGGAAATTAGTAATTTGACTGGGAAAGCAAAAGTAACAAGGCTGATGGATGTCATTTGTGACAGGTACGTTTCATAACTCATTAAAGAAAAAAATGCAATGCAAAAAACGCATTGGAGTTCATTTAAGCGGGACATGGTGGGACCGGACCTTAATTTTTGTAAAAGTTAAAGGGTCTCTCTTTTAACCTAAATTGCAGCCAGCTTTGAACTATATGTATCGTAAAATTTGTCAATTTTTTATGTTGTGCCTACATAATTTAAATTGTACTTTTTTTATCAGTCATGCATTGCAACCATCAACAATTCTAATTAGTCATGCAGTCCCAGAATTTACATTTACATGGAATTAATTACTGTGATCAAAGTTTTTAAACGTTTGACCACAGAGGACTTTTGGTCTACTATGTTATAAGGGATAATCACAAATAACAGTATTTAATCCCACTGAGATGGGAATTTATTAGTAGCTTGAAAAGTGTGATTTAGGGAACCCTAAATACATGCGATACAACGAACAAAAATATGCTGGATTTACGTCCAACGTACCCTTCTCACCTAAGGGGTTCCAACTTGTCCATATTACATAGCTATATTAATGTACAGACAAGTAATGTATTTTTTGCATTGGTTTACATAGAAAGGGGGCATTAGAAGAGTTCGTGTATGCCCTTCGGAATCCTATGGTGTACACCCTTTACAAGAACTTGATTCTCAAATTAGAGTACACCATTAAAAACCTGAATAATAATGTCTCTGGTAATAAAATCAATGGTACTTCTTCCACGGAGGTGAACAATAACGGGTCCCAAAACGGTTCCCTTTTGAAATCTACAATTGCTCATAAAATAGGTGAAAATTTATTTAAAGCGGTAATCAGTATTAATAGCATAAATTCACAGAATTTTAATCCATGCTTTTCATAGTTGAGAAACGACATTTTAATGAGTTGGTCAAAATGTTGAAGAACGGTTCGTCCGAACAGTGGAAACAATTGTATGAAAGTTTAGATATTGAACTATGTGAAATGTTTTCGACGTCCCAGAAAATCAATAAGGGAATGATTGATATGGCGGAAGCTTTTCGTGATGTAATTGACACTTGGAGAGAAAATAATGGCAGAAAAGCAACATTTGGAATTCTCGAAGACAAACTTAGAACAGAGCTTAAGTGGATTGAAGCTGCGGGTATTACTATATCACATTTTCATACCTCATAGTCCGTGGATGGATGTATACCTACAACCCCATGGGAATTTATTGCAGAATTTCAATAATGTTTTTAAATATCTTCAAAATAGAATTCTCTTGAGATTGTAATCCGATTTTTACATTAAATACAATTATAGCCAGGACTTAATTAAATTGATGAATCGCGAAGAGCTTATTCTGTTTGTATGTATCATAAGCAAACTGATTGTGAGTTTCAAACTAATGTAAAATTTTGTTTTTTGTACATAGATGCTGTTTGTGAATACCGCTGGAGTTAATGCACAAAATAGTATATTGCCTTAAGAGAAAAATAAAACTGACAATTTAATTAGTGAGCCCTGTACGCTGTATGACTGTGATACATGTTCTTTTAAAGGCTGTTGAACATAGAAACAGTGATGTGCTTAACGTCCAAATTATTAATTGTGATTGTTGTACATTGTAATTAGTGAGAACATAATAAATCTAATTTTGATACTCGTTCACTATCGTTTTATTTTTTGAACTGTACAAGATTGGACTAAACTGTACATTCGATACAAAATATAAATTCTATTTATCTATCTATTGTATGTTATTCACAAGTCCGAAAAGGACGAGTCGTTTTGAATGTTAATTCGGTTATTTAGTAACCTGATTATATTATTTCATTTGTTAGAGTTGTCGTTTCCGGCAAGCAATACTACTTTCTGTTTGGCCAAGTGTTGTGCTTTCTTCAAATTTGCCTTCGCTTCATTGAACTTAGTACCGACTTTTCGGAATCCTTTTTCATTGCTTGCGGCTATGTTTTTCTGATCAGTTACTCCGTAAAGACTGCTCAAAACGTGCATAAATCCATTTGTAGCTTTCTCGCAGTTTTTCTTGAATCGTCGTATGCCAAACTGTTCCAATGCGTAAGTAAGGCCAAGAAAACTTGACGCAAGAGTTGCCTGACGGTCGGCTAACGTCCAATTTTGCTTACTGTGATCCTGACGGTATACGACGGTTTCGGTGACATCCAAAATTTTGGTAGTAAAACCAATATTGCGAGTACGAGTGGTGAATGTCTGAGTATCCGCGTCCACTAACGATTCTTCAACCACACAAACGATTCGATCTTTGCTGCTAAAAAATTGCCGACCCCAATTCGGGAGGTTATTTGTTTTCGTTATTAGTCTTTTCGTGTAGAGCTTGTTTCCGTCCCTGATTTCTCTTGTGAGAATATCTTCTGTTAGCACGTGGGTACTTTGGGGATTTGGGTACCTGAGAGAAATCGAGTTAAGGAGAGACGGCAATTAGAAAATGAAAACAAATCAGAATGTGGAAATATGTGAATATTTACCTGAGCCAAAGTCCACAGGCCACATTCCTCCAAGAGAATGGATAAACTGTTTGCGATTGATAGAACTTGACCATTTTGTTTTGTGGATTGTGTCGGAATCTAAAAATAAAATACAAAAAAATGATGTTTTCAGTACAAAATCTATCGATTAGAGATCGAATGAAGTATCGAGAAGAGTCCCATGATTATTGCCAATGATAATTTTATTGATCATTTAAAAGTTGCATCACATTAAAGCATTCTTTACCCAACATTCAATCACATCAAATCAAAATTGCCAATTGTACTATCAACAACTATTATGTAATTTTGCCTTGCATTAAATTACAAATTATAATTTAAGACCGGATTATAAAGATGCAAAAACTATAATATTAAAAACAAACAACGTAAAAATGTAGCACTATTACCTTTCCATACAACGTTTTTGTTAAAATGCATTTTTATTTACAATTTACGATTCTATTTTATTCAAGTATACGAAAACAATTTATAAAATGGAATAAGCTTGTGATTTTATTGAAGCAAATATCTTACGCGTTAATCTGCTGTTGTAGACGAAAAATACTGACGTTTTCATAGAATGACTTTTTTAAATTTGTAGACGATGATGGCTAATAATGTAAAAATGTAAATCTAAAATCACTTGATGCATTCGTAAATGCTCATATGGTGTGTTTGTATTTTGTATTATTCACTTGGCCAATTACAAATGTGCAAATTCAGTGGAAAATATTTTGGTTATAACATAATCTTAAGGCGAAGCAAATGGATTAAAATAATTAATATAAAAATACGAAAATGAGTAGTTAATCCCCTTCTTGCTTCTGTAACCTCTTCA
>JABASC010004377.1:0-11990 GCA_019776185.1 Plutomurus gul | reverse complement strand
CAAGTTTCATATGATTCGATTCGTCTCATGAAGACGGTTCGATTGATATATATATCATGCCGCTCAGAGAAGGTTGACATTTCTGACAAAATTTTCGATTTGGCCACTCTGTGGAGTCCCAACTGGAAGCCCAAAGATTACTACCACGAATCCACTTTTGACTAACTGCCCTCTCCGTTTCCTTTTATTTGTATTTGTATTATTTGTATAGTTCTCCCGCGTGGCCCTCTTTTTATGATTCTGTGCATGTGCGTCCCACGAGTAAACATTTACTACATGTGGCTTTGTTTACCAATAAAACTAAATCAGCTCTGTAACTTCAAATGAAGTCTTTACAAATGATCCTGCAGTCATTTTATACATTATTCAGCATGCTATATAGAGTAACAGCTGCCCTTCCCCCTAATGGTGAATGGAACATCCGGCAATTTTCTAAACTGCATTTATTATGAGGTGGCTTTATCAATGATTGCACAGTTCGTTAGACTGGCTGTCCATTATCGTAAGCCTTTATCTTGTTTCTCACACTTTACACCAATTGCAAACCCTGACAGTAACTTTTAATGACGTAACGAGTTCTGGGGGTGTGGTACTTATCTTTATTGCTTGGATAAGTTTATGAGTGAGTAGATCAATGTTGCCACTACAAAAACCATATGATAAATACATAACCAATTCTTTGGTGTGGAAAATTTTCACTTCCACAAGTATAACAAAACTTTGTGTGTGAACCTTGTGGACTCTGTTCAAAGACAACTTTTGATGTTAGGTGAAAAAACTTCTGATGAAAGGACTACATACAACAGAGACACAAAGTGAAAACGGTTTATTGCTCGATTCTGTTGAAACCCGGATGTGTGCAGACCATGGAAATTTCAAAGTTATCAGAGAGCACGGTGAGAATGTAGAGTTGAGACATTGAACATATTCTATAGCATCTTACTGCCGTCATGCGTGCACATCTCTTTGATATCTTCCAGTGGGTAAACTGATATATCAGATTTTCTTGTAACTTTGCCTTTGCCAAGTCGCACAACATGCAGAGGCTGCAGACACACATTCGAGTTTCTGGAAATTTTGGCAGAAAGTGATTTTCCCATACATTGTGTTGTGTAGCACTCCTTTGTTGAACACCACCACAACAGAATGACAAAAAGGATTTTAAACACTAACTTTTCTGCGAATGGAAAGAATGCGTGTAGTATGTATGTAGGTATATATACGTATTATATAATATATATAACACATTATGGGATGGGTTCGGTAGTACATATGATAAAAGTATAGCTTCTTCATATATTGGTCTCACCCCCCCTGAACATTTTTCTCGATCCGCCACTGTCCATCATCGTGGGAATACCTCTCAGCTCTCCCCTAATATATTTGATTAGCACATCAAAAACATCATCGCATGTTGTTCATTTTTCCAAGGGTAATGGGCCGAGTTGTGGTCTTATTACTCTTTCATGGAATTATCTATGAATGCAAAGCATTGATTGCCAGATTGTATGTTGTAATACGACGAGCACTTATATATAACTTACCTCAAGTTCAAATTAAGTATAAATTCACGAACGAGAGCACTTGAGACATCGTTAATGTTACATAGCTATGGTATACTTGTACGTTCGTGGAATGCTAAAAGTAGAACTATGGAATGAGAACATAAGTACATAGTAGCTTCACTTATTGTTAGTTTCATCAATAGTATTTACAAATATTTAATCGTAAAAGGCCATCATCCATAGAGTCCTACACAATCATACGTGATTTTCATTCAAAACAAATATTTTCAGACTTATTGTTGGTGTATGGTTGTAATTACGTACCTTTTTGTCTGTGAAACTGAGAAATGCACGAATTGTACGGGATGTTCTGGTATTCATTTATTTGTAGCACAACTTGAAATGAAAAAGTACATACCTACATTTTATTAGCAGTATGCTTTCAAAGGTAGCTACAGATATATACAGATATTGTGCACACGTATTTATAAATGAATTAAGTATGTCGAACTGGCTCACATTCATGGAAGCATACAGGATAAGCAAAAAGGCATGAAAATTCGGATTTTAATTCAGTTTCATTCTGAATAGTGTTTTTGTATGTGTTCGTTAGTTCACTAGATCATTAGGTTTACTATTGTGCTCAATGCTATTTACTAGTTAATTTAGTTCATTTCAATACAATGCAGGTCCTGGGTGGTTTTCGGTAATTCATTCATCGATATTTATATATTGTGTATATATTCGTCTTTTGAACTTTTAATTGTGTTACATGCAATTATCATTTAGTAGACTGTATTCCATCGACTATCTGTTTAGAACTGTAGAACTAATTCTAGATACGAAGCAAGTGCACATTCTCCATTTATTTTATTGTCGTTGCGTTGCACGTACGGCTACTTAATAAAAAATTTGAGTTGACTAGAAATTATCACGGAAATCACATAGGAGTATAGATTTGGTGTGGGCAATGGTCGTAGTATTAGTAATTAAGATTTCAGTTTGAATCGGAGAACAGATAGAATCTATGTCCGATGAAAGGGCACTTTTGTAGACAATTCATGCAGCAAACCAAGTAGCAACACTGTGCTGAGAATTCAATGACGAAACCACAGTAGGCAGCGAAATGACAACAGTTGCGACCAAGCAGTCGACAAAGGACGCACAATTTATTTCCAGACCGAAATTCATCCAGCGTCACATATCTGCTCTCCCGAAAACGATCGCTAACGTATTTATCACTGACCTGTTTTTTTTAACCATTTAAATTACGTTTTCATAATTTAATTTAGTAGCAATTAGTACTATAATCCAATTATTTAATTGGAGTACCTTAAGTTTTCTTATTTGGAAGAAATACTCTCCTTGTCTGAATACGGGGAATTTTCTAGAATCTGCTGAGGAGGCAAGAACCCGAACAAAAATTTCCAATTGCGAATTAGATTTGAGTAGTTCTTGGAACCATTCGGCCGTCGTCGGAATAGAACTGGAGCCCACGGATGTAGCAAACTGAGATGGACCGGGGGTATACATTATTGTGCGAAGTCTGGGAAGTCGAGATAAAGCCATAACTGACGTTTTACTCAACTAAATAAACAAAATGAATTTTTTATACATTCTCTTATTACTTTTGAGATAAATAGCGGAAATTATTATCTACTTGAACATCCAACTTCAGAGTGGAAATATTCTTAGCATTACAAATGCCGATGATAACAGCACAGTCGGATAGTGTGTCTATGTTGAAGTCAGAGTCTCTTTGTTGTATCTCTAGTACTTGAAGATCTACAAACAATCGTATAACAAAGGAAGCAGTTAGTCATGGAAATTACGCCTGCAGGGAAATGGAGGGAAACGAACGGAAGTTTGAACACAAAGAAAACAAAAAATTCTGCCAACAACTTTTGTGTATACAATGTGAAATGCGAACAAAGGACTCACTTCTGAGATATCCAATGAATGGATTTTCACAAAGTATACGTTGAATTTCCATTTCTCGGTCTTTATCCAATGTGTAGGATGAACTGGATCTTCTGTGACCTGTAGAATTAGTGGTGGAGTTGGGCTCGAGAGGCCAAAGTGAAAGTGCCGCCAATTCAGAGATGGATAGTCCTGTGAATCCTCTGGTGGTCAAATACTTCGTGGAGTAAATGCATAATTCTTCTAGCAGTGGGAAATTCTGATATATTTGTATTAGTAGATCATCATTACCGGGAATTTTAATTCTCCTCAATCTGACGTTCCTCAACTTGCGCAAAATAATTTTCCACAAGGTTGGATTGTAGTGAGAAAAAGACACGGAGTGAAGCCAAGGGCATTCCACAGGAGGATTTTGGTCGAGTGTTATCAGCTCATCATGATTTGTAATGCTTGTGTTGTACTGTTCACAATCCGTGTTCCCTGTCACTTCAAAATACCTGAGATTTGGAACTCTGTCGAATATATCGTTGGTAAGCATTGAAGATTGTATTGTCAAGGAATGCAGTTGCAGAAGGCACGGGAAAGGAAAAACAATATGTCCATTGCTCTCTAGACTCAGGTTTAATTTCTTCAGAGTCTCTTTCGTGGTGTCTAGAAATCTGTAGATATTCTTCAGCTTGACGTCATTACGTAGTACCCCGCTAAACTTAATCAGTTTCATTTTCATTTCTAATAGGAGTTGGATATCACTGTCAGCTAATTTGCATGCGTTCGAGTCATCAAGCTCAATACAATTGAGTAGGCCCAGATTGCCATTCTCCACCGCGAATACAATCAGTTCGATTAACTTGGGATGCTGCTCATCATAAAAGGAGGATGGCTCTCGATTGCTTATCTTAAATCTCTGCAGGTTTGGCATTCTGTTGAGCAAATGAGTGAGAAGAATAGGATTATAATGGAAACCGGTGTACACAAAGGAGTTCAGGTAACAGAATGGTCGCAGCAGTGTTCCAACTTGCACCGGCTCCCCCTTAAACGAATATTCTCCATACATCAGCTCGTACTCTAACTCAAAGTTCTCCAAGTAAGGACATTTGTCGTTAATGAGTGAAATAAAGTTGGAAATATTACTGCAACTGCTAGAAGTGTAAATATCCGTTCCTATGCACAATTTTAAATCCTTTACGATGACTCCGCATTGATCTAGAAAGCGCACAGTGTCCGTGTTACGAAAATCTTCGGCAAGAGACCAGTCAAAACCGTACTCGAGAAATAAATGGAAAGACCTAAATGGATATTTGTGAGAATTCTTTTTCAATCTCTCGTCTTGCTCATTTAAAAACTTTGGAATGCATCCCCTGGGAAGCAAAACGCGAGCTCGAGTGCGGAGCATTTCGTTCGATATGTTTTCCCAGAAGGAGTTCACTTGACGACATGACTTCAGATCTTCCAAGCGAAGGAATGAAAGCACTTTGGACAATATCTGAAAGAAATCCAATAAAATCCGTTTAATTCCATCACCCAAAACAATTCTCCCTCTCGGATCTTCAAGTCTTAACAGACTGCACTACTTTCCTCACTCTCCTCAACTATCACTAATAGGATCGAAATCCATTACGACGACTACCAGCACCTTTTGTGCCTGCTGGCTCCACTTTTATCTTTCTAATAATACCTCTCTACCTTATTCCGGTGATTCCGGTCTACGGTAGTTAGTAATACATACCCTATTAGCTCTAGTTCCCAATTCTCTCTACCTAACTAACTGAATTACTTACTTGAAAAGTTTGTTAGGCTGGCTAACTCAATTTCCCCACAAAGTTCCTTCACTCACTTCACAATACATATAATACAATGTATGTACGCGCACTCCATGAGATCCAAGAAAGTGATCCATTTCAACAACTCTGTTTTGTTTTACCCATGTAACGTTTACTATTCAAACTATAATACACTTTTGCCTTGTAACTATGTATCCGTATGTATGTATGTATGCTTACCTCGGGCAGAAACAGTATTTCACTTTCGTTGTACAGGTTTGCAGAGTTTCCCGAGCCCATTATCAACAGAGTTACCACAGGTGCGAGTCTGCTAGAAAAAACTTCCAATCAGTCTGCGGTGAGCTGAGCGTTCGTCTGCTCTGTTTACTATAGAAGAAACTTCAACCAAAGTGAAGATTGACCCGTCCTGTCCAATTCAAAGCTAAGTGGTAGAGAAAATCTGAAGAGAAGAGTATTCCATTCACTCAGCGCCTACTGCTCCCTGCTCTCCTGTCATACTGCTCCGTGTTCTGACAGCTAAGCCCTACGATGACAGCTACACACTAACTTACACTAGATTTTTCGCTAAGTTATTTAAGCAATGTTGGTGTGGGAGCTAGCTGCTTGTGCGTCTCCTACAATTCAAGCCTGTATACAATATTTAGCCGCCTTCACAGTGCTCCGTTCTCTACGCTAAAAAGTTCTACCGGCTCTCACAGTGCCTACTGGCTACCCATTAAGTCACGTAGTACAAAGCACACACTCACAGACTGTGTGCACACTGCCTTCATTAAAACTACTACTACACTCTGCTTGCTTCCGCACACTATTCTACTAGTGGTGCTACTACCAGTCGAATCTGATTTCCTATACAACTGGTAGTAGTACACTCGGATGGTATGCTATGTTTTTCTATGCTAACCTGCACTATTACCAACACCACTACCACTACACTGTCCTATGTTGAGGTGAAGTGGCTGGGCTCTTGTATTTTGTTGTAGATGTACTTAATTGTGTTATGTTGTATGAATTGCAAGTATTTGTAGGTCGGAGACATAACATACCACACCAACCATACGGACGGACAAAACTACAATGCAACCAGCAGAAGAAAAGAAAAGAAAGAATCCCTATGCTTTCTCTTTCTCTTTCTCTCTCTCTCTCACCCACATAGTAGATATATTTATTTATTTGCGTACTACTACCACCACTACGTAATACTACTCGGAAGGAGAATAATAGCAGCCGCTAAGAAGGCGGCGGTATGTTCCAACCCAAGAAGCCAACACTGCCCAAGTGAACTGAACTATCTGGGTTATTCTATTCTCGTGAGCCGAAATTCCATCCGTCCGTACTACCGAATTGTATATCTGGTCTTGCCTTGTTATTACACTTGACTGCGGGAGTAGTAATCGATAGCTGCGGCATGATTCTGCGTGTCTTCCTCTCTGGCCTGTACTTTACCATATAATACGCATTTAATTGACACTATCCGCTCTGTCCCTGATAGATACACAATACATGAAAGAGTACAGAGCCACAGAGAGAGAGAGATAAAAGAAAGTGCATAAACTCATAGGCCAAAAGTCTCATTTCCACTTTCGTTTCTCTGAGAGACTTTCTCTCGCTCGAACTCCAAGTGAAGAGAAAGGCAATTCTTTTGTCCCGGTCGTGTCCTCAAGCTGAATGTTTGTGCAGATTGAAATTGCAAAGCGATTACTTTACTCGTATTCGTATTACCACAGATATTGTATAAATTTTGGAATTTCATCAGTTGCTTTTGAAGTCAGTTGACATGACATATGACTGCCCGGAAGATCCTAGTCTCCCCCGGCTAACCCCATAGTCTACACTCTCTGACTTCCCTGGCATACTTTTGTGACATTTCGCATGGCAAAACTTTACAACAGCAAGTCTCACTTTAAGCTGGAACAATAACTCTCAGAAATATCTGCAACACTATCTCAGGCTTATACTTACATAGTATTTAGTTGTATATAGTGTTGTAGTAGTAGTAGTATGTCGGGATAAAACATGTTTCCCCGGTGTCTGTCGCACACACACGCAATACTTTGGCTTTTGCAGGCTAGATAAGAGGAAACATTGTGCTTTTGCCCTTTTCGAATAAAATACAAGTTAAAACAGTGAGTGCACAGAACATGGGTTGCTGCTTCTTTATATGTTTTTCAAGTACATAAATATGAATGTATGTATATAGTTGAAGTTCATACAATGCAAAATGCTACTTACTACAACTACACTTCAATCAATAAAGTAGTTTTACACTTTACGATCGAGTCCTCTCCTTTTATGTAAGTATTCCACTTACTTTTCATTATGGGCTGGCTGCACAAAAACCTTACTTATGGCTTTCACCATTGTTCACCGTTTACACTTTAGGGATTTTGAGGATTGCATTTCATTAGCTAAGTAATTCAATAAAGTGTTCTGCCAGTTAATATTTGATTGGTGAAGGAATAGGAGTCCGGTCTTTGTTCTGTAAATATTTCAATGGGAAGAGACTAAGCCGCGAATAAACATGACCGTGCATGCCACATTTAATTATGCGAAATTTCCTCTGTTTACCTAGACCCAACTTACCATTAGTTGACTTACATTTTGCATACCTAATTATAGCAAGTGGAGCGAATCCGATTCTTCGAGTTTTCCTTAGACACAAAGCCATGGATCCAGTTCAGAGAATACGGAAGCCAAAGTTCTGTTGTTCTAACTTGATGATAAATTGGCATCTACTTTATCTGGTAGCTAAATGAAGTTTTCATAGGAGTCTAGGAATTCAGATTTTGCAACTTGAGTCCACATGAACGAATATTCTCACAGTGGCATATGAAAAGGAAAATCCTGTTCGTGTGTGCCATAGTATTTCCGATTTGATATTTATAGTCTGGCTAATGTCTACAATCCATGCCAGGAGCTACGTAAGGCCTAGGAAATAAAAGAAGACTCGATAACTAAGGCGAAATTAACTTTCTCTACTCAGGACAGGACCCATATGTTGATGCATTCGCGTGCGGCACAAGTAAATTTGTCTCTCTCAAAGTTACTGTAAGTAGGGTATCTATCTAATGGCTGCAGTCGGACCATTTTATTCCTCAATAATCGATAGCAAATACACATTGCTCCCCTTTTGTTCGTCTTGTGCAGAATGAAATAGCATTTATATATAAATAATTTACTACTCATTGTATCTACTAAATGCGAGTGCAGTGGTAGGGGGTATACACACAAAAATTCCACTTTACTATCGGCCAGATCGTAAAAAAGCTGTTTGAAAATTCGGGGAACTTTAGTAGAAAGTTAGAGGAATCCCTGTAGACGCCTACTGTCACTCTAGAGTATCTACTAATTAATTGAGTCTGCAGTAATGACACCGGCACCGGCATTTCCCATTACAAAAAGTTTTCTTTGCTTCCAGCAAAGAGAAAAGTTTTTTTTTTCATGTGTACTTCAATGCGGTGGCTTTCAACTGCAGTTAATGGGAGGAAATGTCATTGGGAGACAATAGGCAGCTACTTACAACACTTAAGGGTTATCTTATCAACCAGGAACGTGTGATAAGTATCCTAATTAGGCTACAACAGTGAAGCTATTGGATGGCAGGGAGAAGAGCTTTAAGTGTAATATACATTGCATGTTAGTAGTAAAGCCCCACTTTACGAAACGTCCGACTATCGATGCGACTGAGACAGCAGATTTGTGGAATTATTAAAGCACTGCAACAGCCTGGGCTTAAGTGTACTTAAGCTGAGTAACTAGAAGAGAGAGAGAGACACAAGGTGAAGTTGTTACAATAATTTCCATGGTCAGAACATGAAACTAGATCAAGTTGCTCATTCAAAATTCATGGAAAACATTCCGCCACAGGTAAGTAAAGTGTCAGATGCACCAAAGCTCTAAATTCTTTCTTACTCAACGTTTAATTAAAAATGTAATGAAGATTCAAATAGATTCTAAATGAAGATGGTTTTGGTTTTAGTTTACATACATGCAAAAATAATCTAGGATTAACATAGGGCATTTCGTACATAATTTATTAGCATATTAATTATAATAATGATGCCATCAACCGTTACTTTTGTATACCAGGTACCTAAATGCACGAGATACTGCGAATGGAAAGTAAATGAGAAAAAATGAGGTCTATGAATAAAAAATATTGCCAGCATAAAGTTTGTCCGTACAATGGAGAGTAATTTTTTCTGCTTCAGAAACAATTCTATTATTGTGAAGGTTACACTTAGGATTTTGCATCCAGTCCAGACTCCGTCATTTTCAGACATAAGGAAACGTGATTAAAGTTTCTTTTGTAAGCACTTCTACTTATTGTTAGTAGCTGAAATTACTTACTGGAATTAGGAACAGTGCGCGGAGAGAAGTTGATATTACACATACAGCGTAGGTACACATTTTCTTCTCCACCTTCATCCGTTCGTCTGCTTTTCGTTTATTATTTTCTATACGAACTTCTGTTTCGTCGTTCAACAGACTGGATAAAATAGAATGCCAGTTCAAATCCATATACACTGACGGTTTTCTGTGAAAATTGCATCTACAGCAAATATAGAGAGAAAAGTTTGCTGTGAAAAAAGTTTCTATTAATTTTTACCATCTCGCTCTTTATACTGCACGTCTATATTACAAAAGGATTTTTTCGGGCTCTTTCATTCACTGTCTCTCTGTGTTTGTGTTATTATGTAGGCAGTAAAAAAGTGGAGAATGAGCCTTTTTTGTATCTTGAGTGTTTGCAATCATAATTTATGAATTTCTTCACTCTGCGGTAGAGCCACACATAAGAATTCCTATTGCTACGTATTTACTTGGTGCAAATCACATTGAATTGACGTGCGAACAATATTGCAATAAATTATTAAAGCTCGTGT
This sequence comes from Plutomurus gul, assembly GCA_019776185.1. Classification (NCBI taxonomy): domain Eukaryota; kingdom Metazoa; phylum Arthropoda; class Collembola; order Entomobryomorpha; family Tomoceridae; genus Plutomurus; species Plutomurus gul. Next base: position 1,904 of record JABASC010004377.1, on the reverse strand, counting down.
TCAGACTCATCGGATTAACCTCGTAATAAATAGCTAACTATTCATAATAACACCAAAGATCGATGAAAACTTGACTGAAAAACCAAATTACCATTTTTATTTTCTACACAAAAAGGTCTTACATCTTAAATCCATTTATGTTCGTGTGATTTATTGTTGGAAGAGGAGCAGTGCTTTCATTTAAAGCTTGTGCCCCCCACAATAGCAATCTGACTACAGGTGCGTGCTGAAATAAAAAAAATAATGTGGCTGTCAGCATTAGTTCCATTAATAATTCCATTAGCGACAGTGATTTACTGTGCTCCCAGTGCTCAGCTTACGGAATATGGATATTTAAGACTTCAGCCGGAAATCGACCAGATAGATGTGGAAGCTTACTTGAAAAATACGAGGCTTGTGAAACTGCAGCTGCAATGCCTTTTACTAGACCGCCCGTGCGACATTGTGGGCCGTTGGCTGAAACGTAAGTTCCCTAATCTTTCTCCCAACCAACCAACAATAAGAAATAAGTCACTCATTCATCCTTTCAACTGCTGAACATATTTTCAATTTTATCCACTCTTTTTGAGATTAAATAAAAATCTGTCAGTGTATACTCAAATCTCTTTATGCTATGTGAGGACGTTTTCTTTTTCCTTTTTAGATAAATTGTGCTATTTATTCTTCCGTGGGTCTAACAAGGAACAATTCAATAGTTGCTAAGCACGAAATGTCTAAAATGTGTAATTCCCACTCGGCCACTCATCTCTCATCCTTCCTTCTGCGTGCTTTGAAGTGTTTTGGCTGTAGATCTGTGCAGGGTTTCTTAAATCACGTTTTTTCAGCTAAAATCCCATCACAGTGGGATTAAATACTGTAATTTGTGAATAAATATGAATAAATCACATTAATCACACCAAGAGTCTCTGTGATCAAACGTTTTAAAAATCTGTGATCACTGTAATTAATCCCACTGTGATAATCACAGCCTAGAAACCCTGTGTGTGTGAGTCTGTGGTTGCTGTGAGTGGGAAACAGCAGCCTCCACAAAGAGATTTCATTGTGTGCTTACATAAACAAAATGGCTACTGTGTGTCTGTCGTCTCGTCTGTCTCTGTGTTTTATAGTGGTTTAATGCAAAATTCTTGTTACAGTTCTCTTTGTGCTTATATGTGTACTCTGTTTTTTTCAGCAAGAGTTAAAGGTGCTTTGGTTGGTGAGTGTCAAGTGTGCACGAAGAAACAACAGGAGAACTTCGATACTTGGTTGAATATAATTATGGAGAGGTATCCAGATTTCTACCGCGCCGCCATCGTGAAGTACCTCCAGAATACGGGCATTACCGTTTCACCAGAAGACAAAGCTCTTGTTGAGAAAACTCTGAAGGATGAGGATGCTTTCGACAAAGCTGTCTCAGAAAGAGTGCTACTTCCACATGAAAAGCTACAAAGCACCACTACTACAACTTCAGCTGCAGCCTCCACTTAGTCATAATCATTACGGAATAATTAGTGTCAGCATCTACAAAAAGGAACCAGCGGGGCACAAACTAATTTCCCTCTGTTCTAAACTTGAAGCTATCATTCAGATATTATATACTTACGTAATGCATTTCCATATTATTAATGAATGTGTGCTACATGAAGGTTCAATTAAATTTAATTAATTTTAATTAATTTCCTGAAATGGAACATATTATGTATCAACTTGAGAATGAGAAGAATTGTGCTGCTCTAAATGCAAACTTTTTGATGCCTGCGTGTAATTCAAGAGTGACATTGAAAGTTTGTGTAGAAATCATTAAGAGTTCTGGCGCCATTAGAAAAAAATCTGAAACGTTGAATTAGTTTAGTGAAACAATCATAAGATATAGGTCATTTCTGAATTAATTGTTGTAAATCCTACATTGTTGAAATTAATAAAGC
>JABASC010004376.1:0-11995 GCA_019776185.1 Plutomurus gul | reverse complement strand
ACCAACAAAAATCTCGACCCCCCCCCCAAAGCGGGGTCGGAGTTTGGAGTAATAAAACAACATTAAAAACAATGTTGTAATTTGAAACTATAGAGTTTATGCCGTTCAATATTGATGGTGAAACTTTTATTTACTTATTTTATAAGTAAAGTAGGTGGGAAACATTAATCTATTGCAGACAGTGCATATTCAAATGCGCGGGCCGCAACAGCACTTTTAGTATCAAGTATCAGTATATTACAAGACTCCAACGCCCATGGGGATTTTTTTTCTTTTAATGTCCGTTTTGACACAACACCACCAAAGTCGTGTGGTCATCCGGAGCGGTCATGGCCTCTAAGACGGCAAACACAGATTTGTATTTTAAATTGCATCCCTAAGGAAAATATAGATGTAAATTTGCATCACAGATACGAGTTCACGTACTGTTATTGCGCTGAGAACAGCCAGGCATTCATTTATTTATGCATACCACACATTTGCAGCCCTCACTCAGAGCTGTGTGCATAACCAATGGAGAAAGTGAAATGGTGGGTGAAATGGTCCGAATATATTTCCCAGTATTATGTGCATATTTTTGTAGCAAAAGTAGAACAGTAGCCTGCAGTATGATTCATGAGAAAAAGGTTGAGTCCGGGTTTACATTTTACATTCCATTGTGATTCTTTGACAACAAATGTCTACATCTGTCACAGTCACATTTTCATTCCAGTTTCACTCAAATGGAGGACTTGGCAAAGTTTAACCAAAGCCGTAATTCTTCGCAAATCCACTTGGGTAGTTCTGTGAAATATCCACTTTTCATGGGCTAATCGTTGTGTTACTTTTTGTCTTGTCGCTGCCGTCTTTCGTAGAAGGAGGATATATAGAAATCTTCGAGCTTCAGCTTTCCCACTTTCTTTCAATTTCAACCCACGTACATGAATTCAGCAATTCTAATCTGTATCTCAAGTCAGAAGAGGTTTCCCGTGAAGAAATCATAATTGGAATGAAAACCAGGATTAAATGGGATACCGAAACAAAGAGAAAGGTTAAATGAAAGACAGGCAGAGAAAATTACGAAGAGCATTAGAAAGGTTAAAATGTAAATAAATTACAAGTCATCAGCAAGGAAACAGGGAAAAAGATGAGGAGAGCAAACAAGAAAGGACGACAGTGAAAGAAAAGACAATCAAGTGGGAGAAAAAGCAAAACATTTCAGCTTCTTGTACTACCAGGCTGTTCAACTTTCGCATGCGAATAAGTATATTTATAGAGAATCTTTTATATACTTATATATGTTATTAGTTGGCAAAGACGAGTTCTCCGTCATCCAATTGAGCAAAGTAAAGAGAGTACGCGATGGGATGCCCGTAGAAGAAATGGGCTCTCTCTCTCTCTGTACATACGGAGAGAAGATCTCTGCGTGTAAGGCTACCTTCTTTCACTTCTCCCTGCACGATTATAGTGTGTAGCCATTGAAGGAAGGCAAAGCGTTAAACAGACCAGAGTTGACTTATCTTGACTGAAGGGAAAAAAATTTAGGGCAGTTGAGGATCGATCTTCTTTATGCCTTGTCTGACTACCGTAGCATTTCCTTCATTGTCATTCTTTCGGGTGCTTGCCTCTCTCTCTCTCTCTCTCTTTCTCTATGTACGTCGCATCTATCCTCGTAAAATCCACCAAAGTTAGAGACTCGTAAGTAAACTCAAGTAAAAAATCCTTAAACAATACGCAGTCACCTACTTTGGCCCAAGTGCCACCCTCTCTATCTTTGTCCTTATTGATAAATTCAAGAGCTTCCACTTTCAAACGCCTCTGTTGACTTTCACTCAATTCAAGAATCGTGCCACTGAATCGAAACGTTACATACGTTCGGTCTACAGAGTACATATTGTAAAATAATGTGTGCATTGCATCCAATCTTGTTTTAACGCTTCTCGCCTTTTCAATTGGCCTTTCCCTCGACAATGAGCTTCTTATTAATGAAATGGTCTGTTGATAAGCCGTCAAGCTTTTTTTGTATTAGTCTCGTAGCTTAAATAGTGTCTACATTGTCTCGTATTGTTATGAAGCGCTTAAATTTTAATTGTACACTTTTAAAGCCACAGTAGTGCGGAACTTACATACTGTACATATCACAGATGATATACTGATTCCATGTTGATGACTTTTGTTTGAAATTTTTATCACTGGAATTTGTTTTATTACATCTCACGTGTAAACAGTTTTTTTTAAATNAATTTGTTTTATTACATCTCACGTGTAAACAGTTTTTTTTAAATTTGCACAAAACAGTTTTAGCATACAAATCTCCTATGAAACAATCTGCGTTGTCAGAAATAAACTAAAAATTACGTTATCTACCAACATCGAAATATGAAAAATATTTATGTTTTAATTTTTCCAAAAGTTTCTGGGGTTTTTATGCTTAAGCTTATGCTAATGTTTATATTATGATTAGGGACTACTCACTCACCGCAGAGTATATGCTAATAAAAGTAAGTGCTTCTTACCTTCCCTGACGAAACGAAATAATAATTGACAATTATATTATATTTTCACAATTTCAATGGGATTATACCTATGGAGAAAGAGTTTTCTACCTCTGCTCAAATACAACACGTTATCATGCAATTCTATAAGCTTTGATCTAACCTTGTATTGTGTGTATTTTTTCATTTCTGTTGTAATCATAATCATCGTTATCCACTTGAAAATTATTTTTTGACTCTTGTGTAACCTTTCAAAAAAATAAGTAACATTCAGGTTTTTTTACTGCCTAGCCTATTCAATTCTATTCGCTCTCAGTGAGCTCAAGTACTATACTCTGAAGATTCAGCAAATGAAAAAATTATTCTGTGAAGAAGTTTCTCTTTGCTCTCTTCATCCTTTCTCTCACTTTGAAGTGGAGGTGAATGGCACAAGCGTACCTTCAAGTCTGAGCCGGCCATTTCCCTCTCCTCGTTTACTTAGAGAAAGTTCAACAATTTTTTAATCGATTCCTGTTTGGAGAATCCATCTCAAATTGTATCTGTTCTTGAAACCAAATCAAATAATGAGACTTCGTCTTCAACCACCCACAAACAACAACACTGTTATTAAAGTTGCTGTGACCTTTCTCAGATGTAGACTTTACACCCGGCAATTACACCTACCAACTACGTAGGATTCGTGTGGGAGGATTCAGCCCTCTACCAAGGTAGTTGATGACGTAAGTATAAAACGTATGATAGAGCCGGAAATTTCCAGTTCTCATTCTAGTGAAAAATTGCGTGATTTGATCAAATTATGTAATACTTATGTTATATACACTCAAGATCTTGCTATTACACGAAGCCACGTCATTATAATATAAAAACTGGAAGCATGACCCCCTTCAGGAACCCCTTCAATAGAATATCACAAATTTAATGCAAGAGTAGGCCTTTAAAACCAGAAAGTGCTTAGCGGAGACAAAGGAACAATCGTCTATGGGAGCAGGTTACAAAAGAAATGCAGAGAAAATCTTGGGGTTTCGTGCTTTTTTACCATTCCATTTCTATCGAATTACTTATTTCTTTCTGGGAAAGTTCTCGTTGTCTTCTCCTTCCAGCATTCAGAGTAGCATAAGAGGAAACAGGAAGAAAAGAAGGACACGAACTGGAGGGTAGCTGCTATAGAAGAGAGTAGCGTTGTCACTTTATCCGTTAATCGCTCCACTTGCCGCTTTTCTCCACTTTCTCCATGGCATTACTCTTCCACGGCCAGCTGGCATCATTTATCACCGGTTGCTGACACTCTATGCTTGACATATTAGCATTGATTGTATCTCCTTTTTCCCGAATTCCTTTCTTCTACCGTTTTTTCCCTCTCGGCGTATAAATAAAAATCAAACCGAGGAATAAAAGCTTGGGAAGACAAATTTGTGCCCTACTTTCTTTCATTCGTGAAATAAATGAAGGAGCACAGAGCGCAGCACTCCAATGTTACTGCTCCTACCACTGGAATGCAAGAATAGTCACGCACTTTGTCTTCACCGTACCGTCATTTTCTCCACCGTCTGTTTGAATCTAATTATGTGTATGCGTGCAGCCTGTATTTCTCCTCTGAACAATGAGAATCATTATACGGTCGCCTCCCATACAAAATCGTACACGCGCGTAGAGACTGGCATATAATTTCTACTGCACGCATTCCTCCACTCACATTTCGCTGCTACGTTTGTATTATAGTGCAAACTCAGCACACCATAGCACATTGAACAGCGAAACACATTTTATAGTCACCACAATCAGCAATACTGAGTGACAGGGAAATAATTTCACGAAAAAACAGTGAAAGGCTACAGAAGCTGAGAGAGTGAGAGAGAAAGCAAAGCACTTTGTTCTTGTTCTCAGCCGTGTGCACAATAATTTAGTAAAAAGGGGCTGGCAGAAATTTTAGACTGAATCATTGGGAGACTTCTCGAATAGAGAAAGCAGTGGATGCAGAGAAAGAAAGCTGAGGCAAGTCAAACGGAGAATTGTGCATGAAAGAAAGTAGACTGTGGAGAAAGTAGTTATTGCTGGCGGCTTTAATCTAACAAAAATACTTTGGTAAATGGAAAAAAATATATATGAAAGTCTTGAAAGTACTACACGTCTCAGTATTTGCAGCGCTTTGTTTTACTGTATTAGTATAGTTTGCCCGAGATTCGCATCACATCAGTTACATCTTCCAAAACCATAACATAACGTTGCATGCCTACATAACTAACCGCCCGAGAACCAAACCGACTCTCTCTCTCTCTCCTCTCCTCTCTTCCTTCAATGATCTCTCTCAAAGTGCGGTTCTGGCTGGCTGCGTGGTGTTCTCCGACTGAATGAGTTACCATTATGGCCTATGAGCTAAACTTGCACTTAGCTACTACTGACTTCTTGTACTTCCAACACACCAAGACTTATTAAGCAAAGAGTTATATTTATTACTGCAATTGTGGGTCCAGCAGTAACTTGCACAATCATAGGAATAGAAAGAACTTGTATGCACTGCATATTATGTGTGTGTGTTGCATATGCGGACTCGTTGTGTATTCCGGCGGCTGCCTCTGAACCTCTGCTCTGGCTTTTATGCAATATTACAAGTTATTGTTGCACAAGACAAGGCAAGACAACAAAACATAACTTACTACCTTAGCGCCACTACATATAATAGTCCTGCTTACATAAGCACATAAGTATGTGCAATACACATGCTTCTATATATTTCATGGCAGAGACTACTATGATAAACAACTGGGGAAAAATCTGCTACATCTTCTTCTATGTCTCTCCGCTCTGCTTGCACACAACAAGAACTATGTACCTATACCACGACTGACTCCCTGTCTATTTATGTATGAAGAAGTGTAGTGTGTACAAAGTAGTTCAGATGAGTTAACCAAGTTTCCAAAAGATTGTCTGACAACCTACCGTGCTATTACATTACTTATATGTATTAGGAGGATGTGTGCAGTCGACTACTGGCGGCCTATGGGCTACGACGAGGCGACCACATTAGAAATAAATTGTTTCCCAATTGCATTAAGCCCTCAGACCTCATTCACTTATTTGAGTCGTGAGCGACTATTTTGACCACAGCCTCTCTCAATCAATGTCGTTTGCTGGCAGTGGAACCCAGCTTGACTTTATTCTTCACTGGTATTTCATTGAGTGTATTTACCAGAAACTTTCCTAGCTTAACCTTATTAGTATCGTATCCGTCAAATATTAGTACTCAATACTCGAATGCAATAAAGATGAACTCATACTTGCAATTAGTGGTGATATCGCAAAAACTTAAGATTGCACATTGAAGACTTTGTTCGTCATGTGTAATAATGCCCCACGATTTGAATCCAATCACGGATTTCATGTTGATATTATTTAATATTTTGCTGGGCCGATATATAAATACATCGGAACAGTTCGTGGACGTCCACAAAGTTAAACATTCTAAATGAAAATGCTGCATTTACTATTAACTGTAGATTTTTCTGAATACGATGTAGGCGATTTGGAATTTTTTACCTATTTCATATTTTTTATGTTTTGGTGATAAAAGAATAAAATGCAATCGGCAGCAAGTTTGGCAATTACTTTTTCTCAAAGCAAGCATTTATTTACTACAATTCGATTTAGAGTTTTATTCGAAATTATTCCTTTACAATTAGAGTTCCCCCAGCTAACAAAGCGGTTTAAAAATAATAAGCACTAAAAGTCAATGGAAATGCCATTTTGTTGTAAAATCAGTGGTTACTTCCTCCCATAATTTCTATAAATGTAGTTGATTGTACTCACCTGTCTATTTCAAAGGTAAATTGGCTTTGACATTTGGCATTCAAAAGTAAAAATTTCTTGTAGAGGGATTACGACAAAAGTTCCCCATTAAAACTGGTAACTACTAGTGCATTCTTCATTTACAAAGGAAAAGGTTGGTAGGTTAAGCGTAGGTAATCTAATCAATAAACCGGTTCAGTGTAAGGATGTAAAATCAACTTGAAAATAAATAAAAGTTTTCAGTTTTAGTTACGAAAGATCATTCAATTTGTTGCCGGGAGGAGTCGTAAGTAACCTTTTTTCCAATCGCATCCTACTTACCTGCACAACGCTTTCATAGAGAGGAGAAGACTACGAATACTCACACCGAACCTCGGTCTCAAATGTTCTGCTTGAATGTGTGCTTTGAGAGAAGAATCAATTTCATCTGGTGACTTAAGTTTATTCCCAGAACAGGAAGATCCAACAAAGCAAGACTTGACTCGCTTGTGTGTGTTTCATTGAGAGTAACTAAGTAATAATATTTATTATGATTTTTCTAGGAATATCTCGTATAATAATCCTCACTCGCAGCATGGAATGTATTTTATCGGGTTAGCTAACTTCTACGAATTGTTCAATATTTGTGAAAAGGAGCTTTTACATTGAGTGCATCGTAAACATATTCCACTCGTGGTTACGGTAAATAAATACCAAATCTAGACTTCACATGTGTAGCTTTTTAACCTCATTTCAATTTGTAACCGGGAAGCAACCATATTCCTGATTTTCGTGCTGTCATGCGATTTTAAAGGAAATCTGTAGCGAGCTCTCAAAAATTTTTGGCAGCCTTTGTAAACTTAGATCTACTAAAAATTTCATTTGTAATTTTCAGGAAAAGCAATGTTTTACAAGGTTGGTTCGCATATACATCATTCTCTAAAACTTGTTGGAGGATTTACGCTGACAATTTTTTATCTTGGCACCGACACTGTCAGTATATCGGAGATGTTCTCTCTCGTTAAGCCAGATAGTACTATCATATCCACAGTCGTGCAGGGTGTTTCTAAATTTCAAACTCGTGTAACTCTAATTCAAAGACTTTACGAACCGTGTAACTTTTACATTGCCTATTATATAATCTACTATTGTAATACAAACTGCATCAGAATACATTTGTGTTCAAAGTGAGACAAAATTCTTAAAAGATTCAAGTTGTCTTTAGAATTTGGAAAATAAACGTCACTGGACCAAACGGACACCCTGTAAAATCCGTGGAAATATTTATCCTATGCATTGATTCCTGAGTACAGGCTGAAGTGAAGAGTCACCTCTAATGTAAAAGTTGCAAAGCTTGTCCAAATAAAGTGGTTATGGTAGGAAGGATGCCAAAAAAGTCCGGTTGGAAATGCTTCAGTTAACAGTAAAAAATGTTTAGATGGTCCACTAATTGAGCCAGGGATGTGGGTAGGTGCGTCTAAGTAAGTTTCTTACACGCCATCTAATCAAACATATATCGTCCTTATACGTGCTAAGCACATCATTTTCCTAAAGGGTTTGGATTCTTTCCAAGCTGATCTTACTTAACAACCGCAAGATTAATGCATAATCAGTCGTAGAAGTTACTTAGCAATTTTATATGATCCTATTACTAGGTTATGATATGATCTCTATTTCTCTCTCGGTCTAAACATTGCCCTTCTCTCTTAACCTAAAATACTTGCAATGCTTCCTTCCACAATAATTCTGCAATGCAAATAAGACTGCAACTTTATGAACAAACATAATGTGTGCACATTGTAGACACTCGTATATCACAGCTAAATATGTTTATATTCTATATCTATCCGTGTTCTGCGGTGTAAACAATAGTACACATATAAAGCATGGTTTTCGTAACAAAAACATGTCTTGTCATTGTCAAGCATTTTCTAACTCGTCCCTATATCTCCCTATACACTGAATAAAGATAATATATGATGTGTGCGACGAAGAAGAAGTCGTTTTCACATTCTGCTCCTCTACTGGGTCGCTCAGTCGCTCCCATCCAACAATGAAACTAACGAGCTGAGGCAGATCAAAGCGCAGCAGCAGCACTATATAAGCGAGACAACAGCAGCGGCTTCTTTCTTTATTTCAAAAGCGAACATTCACCAAAGTCTCCGAAACAGAGAGTAGAAAATGTAAGCATGTAAGCGCAGGCATCAGGAAAAAGTTAAAAATACACAGGAAACGAGTTGGAAGATTTACAATTGGTATGAATTTACATTTTGCTGGCTGTGTGCAAGAGACACACGGAGAATCTCCAAAGTTTACGTATTCCAAACTGAAAATTCATTGAGTAACCTTAAATCGTAATAAATGTAAGCTTAGAGAATAGGAAACCTCCCAGCATTTCATATTCATTTGCCCTTCCGCTTCGTTACTTCTACCCGTTGACAAGTAGAATTGCTTGCTTCTCTTCCCCCGTACACTCGTATAGCATGTAGTACGTAGTATGCCTTTCACAACACTAAATAACTCACATGGGTGACTATGAAATGATGTTCGAACATTTTTTATCTCATTTCTCAAGAAGAAAATTACAAACTTGATAACTCACGTCTTAAGTGTAGCAGTAGACATAAAGAAATGCTTCTACAACAGATACTACACTGTATTTCTAATGAAATAAAAATTACAATCCCAATGTGGCTTTATAATCCTCTGGAATAATTTTCTGCCCATTTAGAGAACGAAAAGCTAAAATTTATAACTGTAACGATCCTTCCTGATATCTTTTGTAAGAATGAGAAATACATAAACTGATACACGTCATAAATAATGAAAAATTCGAAAGCACAAACATATTTCAAAGGAAACCAGATGCGATATTTCCACCCACGTATACTTTACAACGGAAAGCCAACATTAATTCGTTTCTAGCTTCTGCTGTGGTATTGGATGTTGTAGAACTGTGTTATGTTGTACGCATCGCAAACAATAGTAAATCAGTATGATAAGAACAAAAGTTACCCGTTACGGAAGACAGAATCGTGTGCACCCTTTACCTACACAATACCGCACCACAAAGATAAGAGAATTGCAATTCCAATAAGAAAATAACACTTTGGCTGCTAAATTATTTCTTTTACAGAGTAGAAAAGTATCTTAACTCCACACGTGGTAAGTCGTTAGCGCGCAGAAGTACATAGTTTTCCACTTATGCTCACACAAGGCCTACAAGAATTATTTAAAGCGTGAAAAGTACTTTCCCCCTGCAAAATACACATTCAGAGATGACATTAGACAAGAAATCCCATAAACTTCCTTATCGAATCGGGAATCATGAATGTAAAATCTGGAATACCGTAAGTCAAAGTATTTCGTCTCTGTGAATGTGCCGCAACATCGAACCTGTGCAAATAAGGAGCACAAGGGCTATCTATGTGGCTGCAAACTGACTGCACGGCTAATGTTTGCAGAGACGTCGCCGTGGTCTCTCTCTGTCATTTGGCTGTAAGGACTTATGGCTGTGAGTGAGTGTGCAGAGAGACAGCGAGCGAGCGAGGAAGGAAGTGAATCTGTCATAAATTTTTGTGCAGAGGACCCATGAAAGTCTTTTGGCAGGCTTTTCTGCTGTTTGCCAATCTTTCATTGTATATGCTGAATTTCATGTCTCTGGCCTGGTCTGCCTTACGTACTCTACTCTGTTCACCCTTATAATATTCCTCTCTCTCTCTCTTTGTGGTTTCGCTCCAAGTCCAAGTGAATCGACAATACAGACAATACAAGACAAGCGTAGAGTGCCATCGTCTTTTCTCTCTTACTCCAATACTTAAGGAAAATGACAGCTTTATATCTGGCCAACTAAATACTCTGGTCTGGTGCATGTGTATAGGTCGAGAGACAGAGAGAGAGAGAGAGAGCTAGAAAGAAATGTGCTCGATTCTGAGCCAAGCCAACCAGCCAAGCCTAAAGAGCTTCTCTCTCTAAAGAAGAATCCATTCAACGTAACACATAAACTAGAATTGCTCTGGAGATAGATTTGGAAATTCCACTATTCCTACCAAATGCACACACACTGTTACGTGTCTCCCAGCGTATCACCATGTACCTACCACCAATGTACTAGCAACCAGTAATACAAAGTACACTGCTCTATCGTCTTATTTAAGAGAAAAGACAGAACAGACGGTGGCATGGCAGTTAGTAGGTCTGAGACGCCCCTAAGACTTGCTTCTTGGTCCAGAGCGTCGCACACAGCCTCTAAGTACCTGTGCTTGGCTGCACGATCCCAATGTACATAATCGACTGTGAGACTCAGAGCTCGCTCTTAGCCAACAGTTCTCTGCTACTACCTACATACTAAATACTATATAGCTTTCATTGGGTGTGCAGTGCAGCTTACACTTCGTTCTGCGGGCGCTATGTGCCTACAGTGAAAGTAAGTCAGCGGAGGACGCACTATGTAGTAATATACCTGTGTAGTATATTTACAAAGTAAGGTGTATATAATATGTACATATACAGAAGGTATGTACACAGAGCTGTGCAAACTAAATAGGGCAAAAAGTAAGTAACTTTACTAGTGGTGGTATAAACTGATATGCTGTCGAGGAGAAGGAAAGCGAGATTCTTCTGTGTGTACTTATGAGCGGACATAAGCAAAATAACGAATGGCAATACATAGAGAGTAGGAGATCTGCTTAGTGTGGTCGCTCACTAGGAATGTCTCATGAAAAGTTTACGATGAGCATTAAGGGCTGCTAGTACACTTTTCAAAGGTTTTAGCGAAAGATTTTCTTCCTCTCCTCAGCCACCAAGGGACTGGCTGTATCTGCTCCCCTTTTTCTCTACTATTTCTACTCTACAATATTCTTTGTGACGTCTCGAGTTGACTTACTTCTCGGAGCGTTTGTTTTGGCTTCTAAATCCAAAGTTGTGGATCCATAATACCTAAGTATAACATCTTGAGCATTTAAGACTTGACTTAGAGGACGGCCTTCTACATGGATTCATATGGTTGCTTGCTATCAGCTAGTGTGTAGTGAAAAATTAGCATTCTACGCCATTCCGCGTATGTTCATCAGGAATACATACGGTTTCTTTGGTTTCCTCGGGTTTTCCTTACAAATTATGACATAGTCATAGACCATCTAGTATATTGATCTTTTGAACCGCGGCTCCTGCACGTCTAAAGAACGTTCTGAGCTGGATTCTGTGACTGCACACGCTCCAGATACAGAATTTCAATAGAAATCACACACATTGAATGTGGGAATTGTCTGGGCTTGTATTTACACAGGACAAAATTACGTACAAGGGCTCACACGTAAAAATAATCATATTAAATATTCTGTCATTGCGCTCTTTGATAAAGCCATCACTATCAAGTTTACTGAAAGGAGGATTCAAAGTAGTGATGTATGTACAAAGGCAAAGTGAGCAGCATCTCGTAAAGTCTTACATTGGAGTACGGATCCTATGATGTGTAGTATAAATAGGAAGTATGAGTATACATACTTTATTATAGGGGCAATTATTGATTGATTGTAAATGTAATTGAATGTGTCAGGATGAAGTCAGGTACCGCTGTGACTCTCAGAATAATAGATGCTGGTTCACAAAGAAGTTCAGATTAATTTTACTCACAGATCAATGATCCCAAACTTGACTTTTGTCAAGACCATAAAATGGAATATTTGCTAAAGCTTTTACGCATTAGTCTGTAAATTTTTTAAATTCAAAATAATTATATTGGAACATAATAGTGTATT
>JABASC010004375.1:0-11995 GCA_019776185.1 Plutomurus gul | reverse complement strand
TGTCATCTTCAATGTCGTCAAAATCCGATCCCCAATCACTGACGTCGTCGCTGATTCCATCACTTTCCAACATTTTCGTGCTTCTGAATTGAAACTTGTACGAACTTTGTTTTCAAACTTTCAGTTTTGACCAGCCGTGGCCGTATTTGATTCGTTGATTTCAAAATCGAGCCAACAAACAAAACTTTACGAATTCCACACGAATCTCAAATCACATACAATTTGTAAAAGTGGGGAGTCTCACAGAGCTTTGAGATTTGAATGCCGGAAGAAGGGAAGTCACTTTTCTTGTTTAATTACAAGTCAAAAGATGTTTTCCGTGTGAATTGGCAATTCTAATCTCGAGTTTGGTGTGCACGTGGAGGAAAATGCAAATTTCTGTATCACTAATATTGATGAAGCAAGCACAGTTTCATGTAATTGCCAAAAGGATCGCCGTATCGCCAATACTGTCTTGTACTTTGTCTTGTCTTTCGTATCACTTACAATTAGTAGGGCTAGTAAGAACAGTGGAACGTGACAAGATTTTTCGAATTTTGCGTGCACAACTGTGTCTTCTCTTTGCTTTATTGCTATTTACTAGTTCTACGAGAGAAATATGAAACTGTTCGCATGAAGCAGTCCAATCACAACAAAGCACACAGAGAACAGTGCACTAGATACTTGTCTATGCTATCAGAGAACAAGAGACAGTCAGCCAGAACTTGATTTTGCTTTTTGATTCGATTTTCCCTTCGAGATAAATACCAAGTAGGGACGCAAGTGAGAGACGAAGCGGTGTGCTCTTGCCTGCAAGAAGAACGAGAGTAAACAGCCAAGTGTGAGTAACGTGAGTGCACCAAAGGCTCTGCTTACTTGGAGCGAGGTTGTGCAGCAGTGCTGGAAAAGAAGGTGAGACGTTCTCCTTCACATAATATAAGGTACATACTATACTATGGTAGTACATGCAAAAGTATACAGAGAGTCAACAGAGAGCTCGTCTTTGTACTGTGAATGTAGTAATGCAATTTAGTGATCGGGGGCTGGGAAGTAAACACTCGTTAATAAGAAGGGAGTATGAGAGACGTAGAGTGTATCAAGAGATACTAGAGGTAAATAAAGTGGAGACTGTCTCTCGTGTGCTTGTATTGACGGGAAACATATCTCTATGTGACTAGACGTGTACTCTGTGTACATTTTCTCAGCCAGCGTACTTATGTACATGCAAAAGGAATTTACTCTGATATCACTTTACTACTATTACCTGTCCTGTGGCACCACATGCTGCTAGTAGTAGCATGGTATGTGGCTACATATCAAAACATTTGGTCAATGTGCATATAGAAAGGTTAAAGAGAAGCCTATGCATTAGTGTGGATATCCCCGTCTGCAGTTGACGGGACTGTACTGATAAATATTTAGTTGCCAGTTGCACTTGCACTTTGCATATATTTGTTGATGTGTGTTTAAGACAAGCTAGAAACCAGGTACCGATGTACCATCCTACTGACAATGATAGACAGACAGACATTACTATAGAGATTCTCATGTCTCACTCTTAAAGATTCGGTGGAAAATTTCTCACGCTTGTGGAATTTTCCATTTCAGTTTGAGGTGTACACTTACTTATTTACGAATAACTATTTCGGTACGTTCAGTAGGTTTTGCCGAAGTCTGTACTACTTTTCACTGTAATGTATTTAAGTACTTTACGCACATCAATCATTTTTTTACAGATTCTTTACACAAAATATGTGTGATAAGCTTTTTAAAAGCGTAATTACGTGTATGCTATTTATACCAAAGCAAATGCTAAACATAATCATTAGAAAATTGTTATGTACTTTGTGAGTAAGCTATGAATGTGATGCTAGGGGTCGAGAGTCGCGGTGTAAGTGGTTACTAACACAAATTGTAAATCAACATTGTCATTTCTCCATTTTTAAGCCAGCATCAATAGCGATTGTGAATGCACCCGAGGCAGACAAAGAAAAACTGCATATACTGTATAAAATATTAAAACCTAAAGTACATGATGAGATGTATATGTAATTCCAAATTTCAAATTCAGGTGGCATTCATATGGGTCGGTAGTTGTACAACAACCAATAATGTTATCATTATCATCATTATCATCAAATTCACTGTAATTCTTCCTATTCCCCCTTTTTTGCTAAGCAAAAACTAAGTAGAAATTCAAGATATTAATAAAATTTGATTCACTTATAGTTTTGCAACATGTGGTAAAATCACAACGTGATGAACCATTTATCCAGAGTGACATCCGTGCATACACAAAAATAGTAGATGAGACATGATGATCACACTCAAAACTGTTGTAATCATAGCGAACAACAAATCGAAAACACAGTTATAAGCATTATTAATAATATTTTGCTCACAAGTGGTATGCTCACAACGTCACAACGAATGATATAATGCATGTAAGCATTCACAGAAGGCAAAGTGATACGCTGTGGTACTAAAACGATTATTAAGCAAATCTTCGCATTATCACATCACGACGACCTAAACCAAAAAACACACTACAAAATGTTACACTGTTCTAGAGATGTCGGTTGGAATCTTGCACCCACGCGTTAAAAGCAACTGTTCTTTACTGCATTGTACAATCTATGTACTACAAGCTTGACTATATTAAATGGGACACACACAGTACCCCACATTCCATCATCATCACTCATTCCTCCTTGAGACGATGTTTTCTATTCTTTTATCCTATTGTAGCATTATTAGTTTGTACTTACTTCCTCCCCTGTTGTGCTGCGATATACTTTTGTCATCGTGTGTTGTCTATTTTTATTTCCTTTTACTTCACAGAGAGACGCAAGCGTTTATAATGAAATGACTAATGTAAATAATGCGCAAAAGAATTACACATTTTTCGCGTTGATGAGTGTGTGTGTAGTTTAAGAGGGAGAATGTACACAACCAAACAGAACAAAAACCCAACAGTATGAAGCAACAACTAAATTTACAATCATTGACTAGTAAAAAAGCGGCCACTAGAAACTACTGACTTATTATCTTAATGCTCACTGAAAATATAAATTGCTCTTACATAAACGAGTAGAGAGATCTGGTAGGGCTTACCCGTGGCTTACACAATAGTCAAACAAAATGCACTAATGTACAATATACAAGTTGCAAATACATAAAGAACTCATGCTCCTAGTAATACAAATAATTACGTTTGTGAATATGTGGACTCATTGTGAAGCACATTTACAGCTAAATCGATTCGCCCTGAAGCTACTTAGGCATTCAGCACGTCATGTCGAAGTCTTTGACTTTCTTGCCGCAGAAAACGCATTATTTAAAATTTAAATTGCGATCGAAGTTAGTTGGTTAAATGGTTTAAAGGCGGAATCACATAACAAATCACTTTCTTTTGTTTATTCCGTGAGCGGTTGCAGTTTATCTTCTCTAGACATTTTAGTAGATGCAAATTAAGTAAATTTTCACTCTTTAACGTAACAAACGAACTTTGGTAATATCCTTTCAGATTATTAGCTAAATACCAGTAGAGAATATTATGTTTACCGTACAAACGAACCTGACTTATAGTTAGTGTTACTAGCTGGATGCTTAAGTTTCCTTTACGTTTTTAAATGTTGCGTTGGAGCAGAAGCTATATTTAAGTTTTTAAAAGCGTGTGTCTGTATTTATGTATGTATACACTTCATATAAAACTAGCATTACAAGTTAAATATTATGTTCAGGCTAGCAAACGAAGCATATCCTATAGCAAAGAGTCGGATATGTGCACTTAAGCAACCCCAGACATGTTAATAATGAGATAGGAGGCTATGAAGTCAAATTGTTGAGTTAAATACATAATAATATAAATATATATGTATTTTAGGAAACCGGAAGGAAAAGGAAATGGTAAAAAGGAGAGTTAACTAACGCATTGTGTGTTAGGAGCACTTATAATATTATTGGCACAATGCGCGATAATGCGTTTATCAAATTTCTCTGTATTGTACACGTGTTTTCCTCTTTGAGTTGTATACCTACATATATTATATATACAAATTTATGTACTGAAGTACAGAAGTAAATGTGGATTTACTTGTATGTCTGTCTGTAGGCGTTTGCTTTGTTACTGCGTGTGATGCTGCGTGCTCTCGCTCTCGTACAAGTAAAAGTGTTTTCCGTCAATTCGCCAACAACTGTAATATAAGTAATCAAATCACATTCAGTGGATTCCTCAGCAGCACAATATAATGCAAAAGAGAATACATATCATACTGCAAGACTGCACCCATCGTATTGCTCTATCCTTTATGTATGTTTCCTCAGGTGAAGTATGCGAGGTGAATGTGATGGTCTGGTTGATATCTTTTAACGTTGTGCGTAAGAGGTCTAATACAGTATTTTATATATTTTACACACAATGCATAACATCGGAAATTGAATGTGCAACGCAGACATTTTTAGTGCACACACTTTTGCATTGTTAATTTTTAGGTAAACATAAACTTTTTTGCTAATTATAGACTAGTAATAAGAATTCGTCAATAAACACACCTTGATAAATTAATTGGCCCTTATAAACACGTTTTCATGAAAACTATTTCATGTAAACTTACAGCACACATCGTATTTGGAGTTGGAGTATAAAAATACGATTAAAGGATTGGAAAAACAACCATTTGTGCATCTGCTAACGGTATTTGCTTGATTCAGTTTGAAATGTGAAGCCCAATTTCTCTGTCTAACAATGAAGGACTCTCAGGATTATGATTGATGGGATACGAGTTTAGTGACCAATATTATTTATAGTTTTACAGAACCTGCAAGCAGCTGTCCATAACTCCATACTACACTACATATAAACAAAAAATTATTCAAGGTGTTCCCAGAACTATTTTTGTTTGGTATAAGTTGTGAAATTTGTTTCAGTAACGCAGACGATATTTATTAAGGCAGTCGCGTGCTGTACTCACCTCAGTGCTTCTGCAGCTGAGACGTGAAGAAGCGAATATTAGAAATACTTAATCCTCTGTGAAATATTTACTGAATTCTCGCTTTTACGGCTAACAATGAGTTTCAAAACGGTTTGTTGACAGAGTGATGCTATGCACAGACAAACTCTCGCAAGATCTGATGGTTGAACGCGTTGCAAATCATATTATTTGTTTGACAGCAGAACAAACTAGAAGCAGACGATACAAAATGGTGTTACAAATTGTTGCATTGCTGAATCTTATACAATATAAAATATTTTAACTTGAGTGGAAATATTTATTGTTTATTTTGTCTGATCGTTCTAGTTTTGTAATGTAGACAGTTACTTCACACTTAACATTTCTTTTACTGAGAGTCTCGCAAAAAATCAGCAGGACGAAACGCAGGTGCTCTCAATGCACATACCACTAAACTATTCCATCATCCATTTTCATCTTGCAAGTAGCTGAAAATTCTGCTTAACTTGAAGAATGTGATTACCTTCGAATCATTAATAACTACCGACTATTTCGTTCAAGGTGACCTTTACTAAATACAATGTACAAATCTGTTTTCAAGTCGTTCAAAGTTGTCCACAGCAAACGATAACGACCATAAGAAGACTTACGGTTAGTACCACACGGGATGATATTTAACACATTTTTCTAAATTGTGTAAGGGAAACGAAATCGTATAATCAGGACGATCTCAAGTTGTACACACCAAATGGTTTAAATCGGGTTCCCACATATCCGCTTACAATCACCCAAAAGTTAATCTCATACTTTTAATTTTAATGATGAATGTAGACTATACTTAAATAAGTAGGTAATGCAAAGAACTTGTAAGACTGTACACTTAAAAGCTTGAATTTACCCGTAGTAAGTCTGTAGGACTGCTGTTATCTTAAGCTCTAGGATGCGAAATCCAGACCCTGTTTAGTCGCTCTACCAAATCTTAAGCGTAATTATTATGCAAATTATTGCCGCATTAAATAACGATCTACTGAATACCTTGCTTTTATGGCTATATGTATATCCTAATCCAGGATTTCAAGCAACCGTATGTACTATACATTTCACAGATACATAAATACCAACGACCATTCCTTGCCAAATCAGACTGAACAATCTCAATTCGCAAGTATTAGTATGTTTATTTTTATTTGTATGTGTACACAATAAATGTAGGTTAATGCTCTATTTACTGTTTACAGTACAGCTTGCAGTGTAAAACTACATGACGGAATTCTTTCGGTCGGTGTAACTTTAAAACTACAACGACGAGCTAAAGAGATAGACTCAATCCAAATTCCAAGTCAGCAACTTACTAAAACATGTTGGTTGCTATTATAATAGAGTGGAGAGATGATGTTGCATTTATTTTATCAGCCTAAAGATTTACCTCGTGCAACATTCCCGAGTCAAAGTGCTAAGAGTTCGTTACAACAGCATTTTTTTTCTTTTTCCCAAACTTGAAAAAACTGACAATGAGCTGCGTACTAATGCCTGTAAGTGACAACTTGCTTGATAATGATAACATAAGACAAGTACTGTTAGCAAATGGATTATACAATTTTACAGTGTCAATCTTATGCATTGTGTTTCATGTCTCGCCACATTTGACAGAAGTAGTTTTTAGCTCAACCAACCTAGGCTCCAGGTGCAAATTACATGGC
Source organism: Plutomurus gul (assembly GCA_019776185.1). Classification (NCBI taxonomy): domain Eukaryota; kingdom Metazoa; phylum Arthropoda; class Collembola; order Entomobryomorpha; family Tomoceridae; genus Plutomurus; species Plutomurus gul. The sequence continues at coordinate 5,364 of JABASC010004375.1, read as the reverse complement.
GTAATTAATGCAAGAGAGCGATAGATTGTGTAATACCACAAGGACTACACATGACATATGCTTGTTGTTCATTTGGCAATAAATACATAATGTAATGTGTAGTAATTACTTTAGACTTAAGCAGTAAATAAATAGCTTAATACGTCTTGATATCCTTACACGGTCGAGCACAAGTAATTCCTTATGTCAACCTCATTTATTGTCATCTCACTGTCCTTTCCTCACGAGGGTTTGCTTGAATCACAAAATATATACCCAACTACTTATAATAATTACCTTCAAAAATCTGCACACAATTTGGACATTATATTTTCGAATAGAGATGTTTCTATTCCGTAAATTCCTTATAAATTCTAAAAAGGGAGAATAATATTCAATGGTTGTCATAAATAGAAAGTTCTTTTAAAGAAATTCTTGTAAATCGAAGCAGAACGCTCCAATTACAGCTACTTGACAACTTACATACAGAGAATCTTCTAAACTAAAGCTAGGCATTATAATAGCTGGTCCTAAAAGTTTAACTAATCAAAGCTCGTATCACATCTTTATTAATTACAGCCTCATGCCTAGGAAATGGGTACGAGCGTTTATGATTGTTATTACTGCAGCACTTTGTTACATTTGCTCCACAACCACAGGCAGTTGGCGGTAAGCGGCGCATATAAAATCTCGTTTGGGTTCCACAAACACCATCACCAAATAAAATTGCAAATGTGCGTACAAAGCAGCTCATTATGCACAGAGAGAATTTTGATGCCCTACCTAACTGCCAGCGAGCTTCACATAGTGAGTTGCCAGAGAAGCAACCATACATATCTAATAAGGCAATGCGTGAGTCAATGCAATATGCATGTGCGTTTTCTCAATCTATTACACTAATAAGTAACATTATAGAAGTATATACTGTGTATAGTGGCTAGCATAGCTCACTCTCTCATGTCTAGACTGGACTCTTCTGGTTGCACTGACAATGAACTATTGAAAGTGAAGATAGCTGAGATGATGGTGAAGGCGAAAAAGTGAAGACCTACTTATTGTCTCTCCATTGAATTTGAGAGGAGAGTCTTATTTGCATATTAGAATACCTATGCACACACACACAATATGCCACTATGATTCTTCACACTCATCATCTCAAAGCTGAATGAACTCTTTCACAATTCATGTGCTGGGTGTTGATATATGGGGTGCCATGTGTGTGAGCAGTACACGTCACACGTTTCTTCGAGTCAAGTTCATTGTGCATCCAAAGTAGTACTACTACAGCTTCCTCCTGCAATATAAAGACAATGACGAAAAAATGCGCACTACTATTTATTACCGACACTAAGACAGCAATTACTATTTACATTGTATCGCTTGTATGTAAGTAAAAAGATATGTGTAGTGTAAGTATTTATTTTAGAGGTAACTACTACACAGTGCAGTAGATAGCTGTACGAGTACAGAAGGTAGTTAGTGGTTATCGCTTTTTGTTTTAGCATGCATTTCTTCCTCTATACTAAACATTAGCAAACAAGAACATGTATGAGAGTCAGTTGTCCTATCAATTAACAAGTGAAACGGTCTCTGATCGATCTTGTGTGTACCAGTGGCAATGGCATTGTCACTCAATTCAATGCTACCACTCTCAGTTTTCATGTACAGTGGAGATGCTCACGGAGAGTCACCAGTCACCACATCAGACTGTGTACAGTTCACTCTTACTTTTGGAATGCATATTAGGTACCTTGGTAATCTACATTTTTATTGGAGAAGATAATAATTTTATAGTTATTGGCTACTGACCGTCCTGTAGTCCATTACTGCAATGATTTGGTATTAGATATTAGATGTGATGTGGTGCAGTTATTACAGGAAAAAATGTTATTAGCTAGTTTCTTTATTGAGCATATAATATGCAATGATATGATAAAGTAGTTTTGTGAGCCAACATCTCAGAGAAAAATAATAATGTGTCAATGCATTGCATTGAATTTTGTGCTAACCATTAAGCCGCATTATCGATTCTCTACTCCGTGTAGACTTGATTGTGTGTTTCGGTTTTGTAGTAGAAAGCGATGCTAACATAATTTGATTGTCTCTTTTCAAATTATGCAAATTGTATGAGTAATTTTATGGTTTTCTTATTGTACAGTAGAAGAAATACAATTGGATTCGAATGGAGATTCATTTTTTAACTATTCAAATGAGCAATAACAAATGAATTAATGTACATATAGATAGTACCTGCTGAAAAAATAAACTCTTAATATGACAATTTAAAAAAAGATTTAGCAGGCATTTTTTTAAACCTGTCCGCAAAGTGTGAGTGCTACTGGAGACTTGTAATGAAGTAATGATAAAATTGGTGTTCACTCATAACCACCAGGAAGATATAAAGTAAGGATTTTGCACACCGCGTTCTCTACTTTCATTCTCGATTTTAACCTGCGATAAAATTTGTATCCACATGCACGTTTAGTAGTCTTTTTGTCTGTTTATACTGTCTGTTTCTGTTTGCTTTCAGATTGACGAGATTGAATAATAAACCGCACTGCACAAATTATACATGGGCTAATCTGGTAATAGTAGAGAGAGATCAGACAGATTGCCATGTTCATAAAGATCATCATACATAACTACAGGATTCAATCTGTAATGATAGTTTGTGAAATTTGCGGTTTGTTTGAAGTATCTGTAACCCTTGGCACGTCGCGTATATTCATGAGGCATTTTTGCAATTCTGTTGGGAGTTCTTGAAAAATGCCTAGAGAGTAAGGAAAGTTGTTTGTACCCACAAAGTAAACCTCCTTGCTTGTGCTTGCTGTTTGATACGAACAGAATATTATGACCTTTTCCTGTACAACCAGATGTGATCTTAAACAAACATAGGTATACACACTCACACAAGTATTCATTGGATTTTTTTCCATTTCATAGACACAATTTTTTGCCAGTATTTTGGCTTCGAAGACTTGCTATGTTCACACAATCAAATTGTGACTAAATCGTTTCCAAGAATGTTGCTTAATATTTTCAGATACTTTTGTGTGGATCAGTTGTGCATTGTTACCAAGGCCAAACAGTACGGCATTACAGGAGAATGCAAATTCTGAAGAGGAAAGGGGAACTGTTGGTTTATTATTCGTCTATGCATAGACTAGACTAAGCTATTTATTGAATATTTTGCCAAAAAGACACCTTGCATAAGAAGCGTGATCAGCATACATTGGCTTTAAAAACCGTGCAACGCTCTAAGGAGTCAAGTCAACGTACTGAATTTTGCTAATATTTTTCTCGTGGCTGTTTCCAATTCTTGCTAATCCCAGTCCTTTTTAAAATATTCAATGTCGACATGAGGTAACCATTTTCTAGGACATCCTGTAAAACTGACTTTACTCACACTCTCATTGAGGCTACCAATTACGTGTGCAACGTCATGCTGAGTTTTGTCAAATCTTCATTGAGAATGTCATTGAAAGTATTTTCTGAATCAAATAAATCTTATACGCACACACTCCTTCAAAGACGCTATCAATACACTCCGTGAAACTTTTTGTCAAGCCACGACAAAACAACACTGCTTGGAAGGCACTGTATAATATTATTTACTGCTACAGCAAAGCCATGTTTTAGCCTAATCAATTTCTCCGTAATATTCATCTGCAGAATAGCTGGTGTGTTTCTGTGACGGGTTGTACGGAACGAAATTAAGAACTTCAATCGTAATTAATGCCAAGGAACAAATTTAAATGTTCATAACGTATAAACAATGGCTCGTACCTTAAGCTTGTTAGGACGGAGCACAGCGTGGGCTTTGCTTGATCGCTACCTAAATCATGATCAAGCGCGTCGATGGTGCTGATTCGCTACGTAATAATTCTTTTTTAATGATTTATGGTACACATTCGATTTGGTAAAGGTTTCTGACTTTGGCCACCATAAAAACAAAGGATTGGTCACAACACCAAAATTACCATACAATGAAATAGTAGGTATACACAGGAGACACCATTTAGGAATTTCTTTGTATCCTTTATAACGTTGAGTCATTAAGGTTTAGGACATTCCAATAATTGCTGTCATAATTTACGTACTTTGGCTGTTTACTGTTGTTAAATAGGTGTATAATTTTAAATTTAGTATATATAATAGTATTAGCGAACAGTGAGTTTAGTACAAATCTGCTTGTAATATTTAGACTTCTAAACGAGGTAATTGTTAATAAGTAGTTGTTTTAGATCGTATAAGCATCCGAAACAGAATTTTTACGTAATAAATAAAATTTGATCTCGATGTACTATGCCCTTATCTACCTAAATACTTTGCCATTAAACATGCAATTAATGAAGCGATCACTCATTGTCAGTATGAATATTGCAATTACGTCTTGAACTCATTAACATGTCATCTAATCTAAAAGCTCGAGCAAAAATCGCAATTACTCGAGAGTATCGCTGATACATGCACTTATTTAACGAAACACATGTAATACTAAATACAACACTACTAACAAAAATATTGTCTTGAGTTTATCTCTATCTTCACTTCTGAACTCCTGCATGCAATCGAGTGCCACAATCTACCCTTGTATTCACAGAAGTGTGATAAAAATCTAAAAGGTTAGTAAACCAACAAACCAACAGTATTAAATTATCTTACATACAAAAGTAATAACCTATCTAGAGAACAAAAGTTCTTTTAAACTTCTCACGTACATTGTATATTTATATTGCATTTCCAAGATTCCAAATGCCAAACAACGTGTTTAGCACCCACTACATTCATATGCAATATTTGCTGTGCTTATTGCTTTTACTAATTACATAAGCTTAAATCACCGTGTATTCTTTGCACTTAGCTTGTCGACAAATTGGTTTAAAGCCTATTCACAGAAAGCACAGGTATGCATTTATTTGATATTGCAGTAATGTAGTCACCTGTGTGTGTGAACAAAAACTGTCTAATCGGCAAACAATTTGTTTTAAAATCTTTTTAAAGTACTTTTGAACAGCAGGACGTCTATATTTCATAATTACTACATGTGTATAATTACATACTACTGTAATGTTCCTCACAATTTATACACTTCTACTTACAACCAGATTTTAATCAATAGAATCATTTGGAGGAAACACACACGAATCAACTGGCAGAAAAAATTGCTTTTGCGATGAATATCAATCTAGCAGACTGCGGTCAGAGACTAAATTATTCGTTGGAATTGTTTTCCTACAATATTAGGCATACAATGTCACAATGAAACATATTTTACAATTGTATGTGAACAAGGGCAAGTTGAACAGGACAGGAGCCTACACCTACCTATGCACACTAATACTAAATAACCAATCTAACGAACGCACTTGTATGGATTAATTT
>JABASC010004374.1:0-11998 GCA_019776185.1 Plutomurus gul | reverse complement strand
TTTAAATTACCTTTAGTTCATTAGGCCAACAAATGAATTCTCTGCGATGTGATGGTGATTGTTCTTATATAATGCTAGTTACTGGCGGGATTGCATATTTTGTCCCATCCAAGCACAATGTACCACAAATATGTATGTTATATATTTTTCTTTGTGAAGAAAATTGGTAAATTACATATCATTACTATTAGCTATGTATTAATGATACACAAACCAAAATTACAGAAAAATTAGCATCACATTCACATTCAGAGATTATATTTCACCAAATATAGTAAAAATACAAGAGTTATAGTACTAAATTCTAAGAGCCAATATCGCCTCCAAATTACTTACTAATTACCAAGCATAATTCCTATTCTTATGAATGAACCTTAATTACTAGTTTAATGTTAGACATTTAATTTGTTATTAATTAATTACTGTATTGCATCTATACAGAATGGTACGCAAAATACCTTACGAATTTGTAGATATTAAACCTGGATAAGAGTGAATGAGCTGCTGAGGTGGCCTGTCTGGTGCACTGCTTGTATTCGTATTGTTGTAACTTGATGCTCCCACAGTAAATATTCCTTGGTGTACTGCTGGTGATTTCTGCACTGTTGCTTCTGGGAATATCTTTTGTGTTTGTACACCAGGATCCAATATAACAATTAGATGAAACAGGATAAACATAGAAAAATTTAGCGCTGTGCAAACATCGAAAAAAGAAAGGTCCGTGAACACTTTAGCTTGGTTATTTGCTAAGATGTAACTCGATCTCAGACTGGAATAGATGGCGTAATTGATCGTTGTGCAAATCGCTACGAATGTGTAACAAAAATACTCGCCACCCCAAAAGTTACGGTCCTGAAAAATAATTTAAGAATCTATGAACCCAGGCTTAATCTCTAATCTGGCGATACGCTATTCTGATTAAATTAGCAAAGATCTCTGTGATTAAGCAATTGAGTGTTTACTAAGAATTTACGAATTCATTGTCTGATTGAGTAATTGCACGCGGACTTGTTTATCATTTGCGAATGAGAATTAATACTATTTATTTAAATACCGTTTTGAGTTTGATGAAAAGCATGGCAGAGCACATGAATTGGATTGTTGCTAAAATAGCGGCAATCAATCTGCAACCTAAGAATAATATTGGAATTGGATCCTTAGATAAATCGGGTTTCGTTCTTCTTTCATCTATGGTTAAGGCAAGAGTAGCAATAGTCGTACATATTGCAAAAATCTAAAAGCAACAGAAAAAAAATGTACATATTAAACTGATGCGTGAATAAAATTTGGTTACATTGAAAGTAAACTGGAATCAAATGATTTATTTACATAGATGAAATTAGCAAAATTAGAGAATGTAGTTGACTCACCGCAGACAAGTTACAAATGCATCTCATCAATCTCACGTACATGATGAAATCTCGTTGTGCTAATATTCCTAATATAGATGGTGAACAAATTATTGTAGTCACTGTTAGTGCATAGCCCGTTTCATTTCACGAATTCACATGGAAGAAAAGAGAACATGGACAAGAAAAAATTGCAACATTAATTCATTGGAAGGAATTTATTTTATTGGCCTTTCACAATAGTAACCCCTAGTACTAGTAATAAAACAAAACAGTTAAACTCTTGTGTGTGCGTGTCTGTATCTTCACTTTGGATGGAATGTGCAGCCGAATTATTTTAGTTAGGCTTATATGTGTAATGTGTACTATTTATGACAATTCCAGAGCCACAGCAATTATTTGTCTCGCTGACTATCAGTAAGTAAGTCTGTGACGTCTGTACGTTTTTGAAGCAAACAGTGTCGAGTTAACTGTAACAATTGATATCAAATGTATGTTAAGCAAACATAAAATTTAATACTACAAACCTAACCAAACTAGTAACAGTATGAATTTACTTATATGTATAACGTCCATTACACATATATGTACACAAACCACCTAATGCTAATCTCAACTGCAGACTGAATACTGTCGTTTCATGCGATCTGTAATGCAAGTTTGTTCATGCAACGGATTCACACTTGGAAACATCTTGTTGTTATCCAAGAAGGGGTATGAAATGTGACACAATTGACTGGAGAAAATGCTAATATATTCACTTGAGATTATTTTACTGTCAAAAGTTATCATGAATTTCACTAACTTTACAATACAGATGCTCGAGAGTACATCGTAAATTGTTTTCGGAAGAAGCAACGCACACGCCCAGATTAGATTTCTTGGAAAATAAATTTATGCTATCATTTCAGCACTGAATGTTTGTCTCTCTCTGTCTCTGTACCATTTGAAATTTGTTTGATCAATCGTCAACAAAAGTTTAATATCATTTACTGGAAACCAAGAACTCATTTAATTTTTAATGCTCTGCAATAAATTTGATTCTTCATGCATCACCGCAAGTGCAAATACACTGTGAAATACGTGTATGTAAAGTATGGGTGAATTATTTTAAGGAGGCTTCATGAATGGAGAAAATATCATGTCTGACCTAAATTATAAAAAAACTCGAATAATGATATACAATACACATGTGTAAATGGGAGATGAAAAAATTGCATCAATGGTTAGTGGTCAGGAGTTTCTATATCCCAATCTCAGTTCTCCAAGTATAGAATAGATGTCCATGGTTCTCGATGAGAGATTACTACTGGGATATCTAGTAGTTGCTTTTATTAGGAAATTTATTTTGGGGTATGCTGCGAGGGAGACCGATGAGTACATATGTATGTATATATTGGAATTGGAATACTGTTGTAAGAATAAAACTTAGAATAACTTATTATTCTCAAATGTCGTAAGCTTTATTCATTTTTTAAGTTTGACCAGATTAACACAGACTTTTACTAATTTTTCATCAAGTCATTTTCACCTATGATTATGATGTCCTAATGCTAAAATTCTCGAAAAGGTACACATGTTTTTCGGAAATAATATGGCTATTGACATTATGGTGGGGAGGTCGCCGCAGTCTCCTTGTCCTTATCCATTAAAGTGTCAATAATTTCAATCAAACGATTAAATGAGTGTCGCTTTAGAGGATCTGGATGCCAACATTCGCACATCATGCCAAACCTTTAAACAGAGAATCCGAAACCATTACCAGAAAGTTTACAAATACAGACAAACGAGCGGGGATTAAAATTTTGAAATCTGTTAATTGACATACATTTCAACTGATCCGTGTTTCGGTCGACCCATTCGAAGCCCTTTCTCCAGGTTGTCAACAAAATCAAGATTCCAAGAGTAGCCTGAGTAAGTGATAGAATCTTTATTTATTCTTCATTTCAATTTAATTATTTTTAGTTATTTACTTGCTATTCATTTCATTGCAAAAAATTTTGTTTTATACACGGCTACAGATTCAGATGAATAAATGCATTTACATCATTCATTTTTCATTGTAGTGTTTTCATGTAAACATAAAAATCGCACAATACAAACTAAACTTATTAGGCTTGTAATTTGATAAAACACAGTCAACTCAAGAGAATTTCTTAAAAGGAAAATTTAAATTAAACCAGTTTTATTAATTTTTTTATATTGCTGAAAAATTGTTTCCTTTAAAATGTGCCAATCTGAGAAACGAGTGAAATTAAAAAAATTTGTCAATGAAATTGTCAGATCATCAGATCACTGACCTGGATAAGGTACTTCGCCCAACGAAAACACCTCCCAAATGGTAACCGCGTAGCTGTAAGTATAGGAATTTTAAACCTCAGACTTAATTTATCATATGTATGTATACAAGTAGAATTAACAAATGTGGTAAAGGAAATGTGCGGTGCGTACGACCAAATGTCCGATTGCTTAGAGAATGACATATACTTCAAAGATTCAAGGGCCATCCATCTCCAAGGAAGGGGTTCCTAAATTATTCAACACATTTAAAAAAAGAGTATACAAAAAAGTACTTTAATAATCAATTTACGATGCATTTCTCATTCTAACCTGTTGTTTTTTAATGTAATCATTGTAATCATAAAGTTGTCTCGAAAGCCCGAAATCTGTGATTTTAACAATTTTATTTTCATCCAGCAGGATATTCCGTGCAGCTAAATCGCCGTGAATAACCTTCATAAAAATAATTTTTATATGTATTTACATATTTTCAAAGGTTCTGAAAACAATTATTAGGCGTATGATCTTGATTATTACATTTTTAGAACCAAGGTATTCCATTCCACAAGCTATTTGCCTTGACCATTGCATCAGTTGCATGGGACCGAACCTATTGCTCATGACATTGACATCACTCGTCCTGAGGTACAAGTTAGAATAAGTTTAACTGTTAATACTGTTAATAATAAACTGTTAACAATTAAACGCTTTCTATAATCAATCTATCACAATTAGTAGCTAAAAAGCAATCCTGATTACATTGTTGGGTCGAATAATTCATTGTTTTTTCTCAAGTAAGCTTGCATATTGCCCAGAGGAATATATTTGACAAAGACGTAAACAAATCCTGTAACAAAAAAGGGTTAATTTTAAGATGATTTCATTAAAACAATTGCTTGTGATTTGAATTGGAGTACGCGTACCTCTTCGAAGGTCCTTTGTGTGAGCACCCACAACACTAATAAGATTGTCATGATGTCCCAAATGAATCATAATTTTTAATTCAGATAAAAGTGCTTTGAGATATTGCTTATCAGCATTTCTTTGAATTGTTTTTACTGCAACTCTTGTCCCATCTACTGTTCCTTCCAGCACAAGGCCAAATGCACCTTTGCCCAAAACCTTCGACTCGTCTACAATAAATAATTAAAATTGTTTTTTATCCTTATTATTTTATTTGAATTTCTGGGGGGTAAGGAAGCCGATTTTGGCAGTTGAATTTGATTTCGTAAAATTTAATTTGTTCCATTTGATGTGACTTGCATTAATTTTAAAATGTGTACTTGTTTTCTTGTCATATGAGTATATATTATTTTTTTATTTACCAATTTTGAAACGATTGGTTGGGACTTCGTATTCTTTAACGTAAGGGCGCATCACAGCAAATTCATGCGTGTACTCATTGCCTTCAGCAGTCATTTGTGCTTGCTCTGGTTTCAATCCTTTGACAAAGTCTTCTACTTCTTGTCTCGTCAGCCCCGTCTAAAGTTTCAAAATTCTAGTTATTACTTTATGCCTAACTTTGAGAATAAGTTTACTACTTAATGATTTTGATTTTACGTTAGTTTGCATACAAACCTTTTCGGGTCTGAAGAATTTTATGTAGATAAGGGCTCCAAGTGCGGTCAAAATAAAGACGATTAAAGGAATCGTTATAATTAAAGTCAAATCTTGTCCGGAAAATTCTTATTTGTGAAACAAAAGTTACATCTTTTATTAAATCTCTTCTAACCATGTCAAATAGTAATATTTTACGTCCGTTAAAGTTACCATCTTCCAATACGACGCTAAACTGCTTTGTAGTTTCGTATACGTTTTTCGCAACACAAGTATAAGTTCCTGCATGAGCTCTTTCGACTTTTGAAAACAGAAGAATTGCACTGTCCCTACTTTTGGTCACACCGTCGACACGCTACATACAAGTTATTCACACAGTCAGCATAAAATGAACTAATTCACTAGTAATAACCCATTAACATTTTATTACGTGACAATTCTAAACTTTATTCTTTATACCTTTCCGTTTTTCTCAAAATATATATCTGGTTCTGGAATACCGCTTGCTATGCATCTTATATTTCGATTTACCGAGCCCGATGTCAATTTGTATTCATTTTGCAACTCCAAGATTTGGGGCTTTACTGCCGCTATAGAAAAGCAAAGCAAAATCACATTTGCAGGCATCACGATAAAATGCCAACTATCCGATTGGTTTATGATTCGCAAACTCCCCATTTTCTGCTATTTTAACGTTAGCCGCATTATGTTATACGATTTAGAGATCTTTACTTACCTTTGGGTTTAACCGCATAAGAGATGTTTCTCCAAAAGTCAGAGTACCAGTAGGAAGAAACACAAAGCAATTCCTTCGTCCCATTTAATATCTTAATTGACTGAATGGACATATCTTCATGTAAATTGTAATCAATCGCCACTGAAATTGAAAAATAATCATGTACAAGTTGTACAAATTATATTCTACTAGTTGTTGTATTGAAGGGAACCTTGAATGAGTGATCCATTGTCCATTTTTGTGTACCAAACAACGGGTTTGACAAGTACTGGAATGTTAACTCTGCATACAAACACGACTTCGGTATCAACGTACAAAGGTCCTGTGTGATTGTAAGGCTCTATTCCAAAATGCACTAGGATATCAGAATCCCGTCTATTGAACATGGCCCAATCTAGAAATTATTTATTAAAGTTTGTTTTAAAAACACTTTGTTATGTGTTTCAAATTCCATTGCTCAATTTATTTTAGTAACCTAATCCAAAGTTGAATGGAATGAATCGCCCTCTAATCGATGACCCAAAGTCTGCAATTTTCTTTCCATCTCCTGTTGAACAGTAAACCGTGCCCATTCTGAGATTTTCCCCATTGGGCTGACGGATTTGCCTTACTAATGGATCCCAATGTTCCCTGCCCTGAATGATCTTCGCTGTGTAACTCTTGTTCGCGAATTTCTGCAAAAAGCAACCTGAATTAGATTTGCATACTTAATTTGAAATAAACTCGGATGCAAATTTGTAGGAATTTCATTTACAGGAAGTGCAAACTGTTGAACTAGTCTCATGTATCCAAAATTGTGAGCAGGAATACTAATCAGCTTTAGCCTGTCAAAATCAACCTCGCTGTCTGGGTCTTGGGTTTTACACAGAGGGTAGATAAAATCAACGAAAGGAGTGCCGGGGAACACTGTATTTTCCCCTGTAATATCAATATCTCCCCCAGATTTCTGGTCAAAATCTTCCAGCCCGAAAAAGTGCACTAGAAATATAAATTAGTGATTGAGCAAGATTGACATCATACAAAGTTAGAAAAATTTATACTCGTAAACACGCATACATCTTATTGTTAGTGACAATGATTGATGATGAGTTACTTTTTGCATTAGCATTGAAGTTGAACATTAAGGTGTCCACTTGAGATTCTCCCGAATACAGTTGACAAGTGTAATTGCCATACTTTAAGTCAATGGAATTTCCTCCTGTATTAAGGATATAACCTTCGATTGGATTCCAGGAAGTTGACCACAATGGCCCTGCAGGTCCTTCAACCGTGACACGTGTGTCGTAATGTGAAGGAAGGCAAGGAATTAGAAGTTTTTCATTTGAGGGTTTCATACTAACAGTGTGACTATTTCGCAGAAATGAAGGTTTGGCCGTGTCTGTAAAGTTTCAAAACATAATGTCTGTATGAGTTAATTTTTATATTTCATTGATATTTATGAGCACAGAGGACAACATTTGAGATTGAGACTCTAATTCGTATATTTGTCGATATTTTTTCATTCATCCCACTCATTATCAGATTTATTTTACCTTCAAGAAATAGATAGAATGAAGTTCCCAGAGTTTTGTTGAATATTCCAGAAAATGTGTAATTTCCAGATCGAGAATAATCATGAATAGTTTGGAGTGGTAAGTTTTCATTGGGGTATTCATAGTAGCTGTTTGATGGATTGTTATAAAAATCGAATAGTGCCTGAACACTGTACACTTTCACCTCAACCGTGTAATTTTGATTACTTAAAGACTCATGTGGGTGAATTTCTTTGGTCCAATCAATAAACATCGCTTCCGTTGGCTATACAATTTAAATTACACAAATGATACGACAAGCACTTTAAGTGTATGAATAATTATTAATAAATAAATATTAAGTATGTTCAGATTAATTTCCACGGTAAAATTAAAATAGTTTAAAAATCTAATGGCAATATTTAATATTATAAGTTTTAATTATTGGATGCGATACAGACGCTAAGAAAACTGATTCTTGAGAAAAATGCTGGTTAGTGAAAATTTGCACTAAAGATGAGGGTTGTGTATTTTATATAAAAAAAAAGTTAATACCTGGATGCCATAGTATATGAAATCGAGGGCGTAAGAAGCTGTGCAAGTTATTCTCAAGACGTTAAATTCTCCTTGAATTCTCAGTGCTGGTATTGGAATCGAATTACGAATACATTCCGTCTTTAAAGTATTTGAAGCGTTATTCGAAATTGCGAATTTGCATCTGGGTTCGTAATCCACCTGGGGAAAACACTCTTCGGCTACTTCTAGAGGTCGAAACGTCGTCGTCGCATCGTGCAGATTTGTGATACATGTAGACAAATGAAACAAGCTAAAGAGACATATCGTCAATATTGAAACAGCACAAAAATGATCTCTGTTCATTTTGAACTGCGTTGTCCAGAGCATGAAATGTGTGACAAACCAAGTCGTCTCTTTGCTTAAACGACACAAATTCTTCTTTACTGTCCGTAAGAACAAGAGTGAAGCAACTAAACTTCTGGTTTTTGTGCATTCCAGATATTTATGTTTATTAACGCATAATAGGAATTCCAAGTTAGTGAATTTAATTTTCTATCGATAAGACCTCCTCACATTTAATAATAGAAAGCTGACCGCATGTTGGACGGATGAGAAAACCCCACAAATAACCATAATGACGTTGTGCTTTCGATATTGCTTTCCATGAATACGCTGCAGTTAGAGGTCTGTAGTTTAACTAATGACTGTGAAGGTAATGACTTGTTACGATTACTACTAATATTTCCTTGTTTTAGAATTGCGTGTCTGCTATCATCTAATCACGATTAATTCACACCACCGTACCGGAATTGTTAATGTGTCCTATTTGCTAACCTCAGAACGGTGAATCTGTCGTTTGTGTAAGTGACTAGCCATAAATGTGAACTCTATTAAATTATGCAATAAAAAAATCTCCAGTAAGACTGAAAATTACGAAACTATTCTCCGTACGGAATTAAATTCTGCATCCAATGGGTCAAAGTTTGCCAAAATCCGAAGATATAATCAATCCGTTCGGATTTCAGAAACAGTTTCGCATGTTGGACTTCCACTCCGTTTTGGTTTACCAAATTTTTAGTCTTACTTTAACACAAATGCTCTCTTCAGATTCAGCGCAGACATTTATTATGGACGCCTGGTTGAATTGATGCTCTCAGCTTTTCAATTCAATTCAAAACGGAAATCGAATCGAAAAATTGTGATTTCATTCGATTCAAAGGACATTCGACTCGTTGCAATTCTATTCTATTTTAATTAATTAATAATATCAACTTGCAATGGAGGCTAGAGCTACCTCTCGATTAAGTACGCGACCAATAAAAGGCATTTGAACGCACTGATTCATATTTTATATTTTTATTCTGATCCATTTTTGAATCGTTTCAATGTTTCGATTCTTGAACAGACAATTTGAATTCTATTTAAAATGTGAAACATGTTTGTTTCAATTTTTGACTGAATCGAATGATTTGGAGTACTTATCAATATTCATGTGAAAGGTGTTTTAAACAAGTGTTTACTGCAATGTATAGAAACGCATCTGGAAATGGCAAACATGAGTTTACTAAGCCTGAAACATCAGTGTACTAACTAGTTAAGTAAATACGGGTTGCCACATTTCCTGTCTGCCACGTACATACATAGTTCATTGACTTGGTGACAATTGAAAAATTTAATAATTTCCTTTGAGCACTCTTGTTGTTAGATTCAACCTTTAAAGGCTTGCCTTAAAGGAGATTTATCTTATGTACATGTTGCTTTTTCATGGGAAAGACTGTCTCTAAATTTCCCCTCTCAAAGTTACCTAAATACTAGGCATATTTTTAGACAAAGATTTGAATTACTTCATTACTAAAAGTATTATTTACTAAGCATTATTGAATACTAAAGTTTGTGCAACAGGAAAATTTATTCGAAACATATTCATTATTCACATTCCGTCTATAGTCGTTTTGAACATTAGAAGTCTAAAATAAAAATTAGTTCATTTTAAGCGACAATTGTTTTCAGGATTGTTTTCTCCTTTCGAAACCAATGTTTTTGAACGATTGCCTAAAAGTTCCCGTACTCAAATCCAAGCCAATACTACTCACAATCAGTATTTGTTCCTTTATACAATTTTCAGACCGCAACAGTTGCGGTCTGACTCTGACTGCCAGAAATGTTATTGTAAATGTAATTTACGTCATTGCAATTGTTCACAAGATGCTGATAAACATTGCGATGAAAAATTCTCTGTATTCGCTAGTTGCTATTCCAGTGAAAAACACTTTACACCTTATATAGAAAACTAGTATGTATTACAATTATTATCACATCATTTGATGGCAACTACATTATCATATCGGACACAGTATTTACTATTCATGTATAAATCGTATTCACCATATGTATCATATTATTCATGCGCTGTAGAAATCGTACAAATTAATGTCATATAAATAGGTAAAACTTTCAACAAATGTATCAGACTAACAAGTAAACCTCGAAAGTTATAATCTACAATTGTATTATAAAATAATAAATAATCTCGACAAGAAGTTTGCCCTTTGAGTTTCGTCTTAGCATCTACTGGTGAGCTTCTATAACTATCTCATTGTCGTCAATAAATTAAACCTTTGTTCACAGCAGCCAGATAAAATCATCACTCAATATAAGCTCTTGGTTGTGCTTTGCACGATTTTTTCCTTACAAATATGTATTTAGATACTGTAAGCAAATACCACAATAACACCAATATTTTTTATTCTTCCTCTCTTTAATTAACATGGGAAAAAGTAACTACTGTAGATTTTAGCATTACAAAAATTATAAATTAATTTCAAGGGTTACGATTTAACAATTATCACAAACGAATGGTATCAAAAATTATTATTAGTGGAAAAGTGGAGAAATGGTTTTTCACAGGAACAATTGAAATTCTTTAGATCTAAGATAAAAGACTATATTAATTAACTTGCTCAATCCTGTGATTTGTGTCATGCCTCTATTACACATACATTTCTAGGAATGCCTAAAGTCGTGTTTCACCTCGGGGTCTACCACCAAACTTGATTCACATTCAAATGCAATAAAACTTTGCTTGGCATCCTAAGGTACACTAAAAAATACGATAATAAAAACAAACGTGCAGGGCAGGAATACTCCGGTTTTTGCAAGATAACTACTTCCACGAATTATTAAGGAAAATGTATGAAATCATTGACGTAATAGCGAGTCTTTCAATCAGTGTGAGTATCCAGCAGATCTTCACATTTTTTTCATGTGAATTCACGAGGTTTCTGTGGTCTAATAATATCCGGTTTGATGCGCGAATAATATTACAATATTATACAGGAAATAATACATTAGGTTCCAGTTGTTCCCGTGTATACTTTACTACAAATTGAAACATTTTAACCTTGGTACTTGAAAGACCACAGCAAGTCTATACTAAAGACATGACCAATCTGCAACCTGCTAATAACAAAACGTCATTACGTGATTGCGAGTGACATGGTTTACTATTTACTATCTGTCATTCGGAAATCTTTAAGCTTACAGCATTCATTCACATAAACGTAATTGCCAGCCCAATCTTTTTTCGTCATAACTCAGCGTGAGTTTTAAAGAGTTGCAAATTTGAGAACAAAGCATGTTGGAGATAATTGCAAAAAATAATTCTGTGTAGGTAAGTATGACTCATTAAATGACGAATAGGAAGGTTGTTCGTGTGTTCGTGTAAAAATAGCCTTCAACTCGTATCATCTAATCTATAGGTACAAAGTTTTTCAGAATCAGTATATGCTCCAAAGTCAATGCGATTATAGCGCGTACATTGGAACATTTTTTGCTGCACTAGATATACGCAAAAGTACGTATATATTAAAAATCAACCATTCTGACTTTGTATAATCATTTAATCTCACTTAAAATACTCTTTGCAAAATAGATCTCCCTGTCAGTCAGAACTCAAGAAAGGTTGGAACATCTAAATCAAACAATCTTTGCAGTTCCAGTCTTTTCCTTTTAATTCCTTCAGCATTGAATAGTTAAATACTTCATTATCA
>JABASC010004373.1:0-12001 GCA_019776185.1 Plutomurus gul | reverse complement strand
ACTATGCATGATACGAATTGTCACTATGCATGATACGAGTTCTCCTTTGGCAAAATACGAATTCTCCTAAAACGAATTATCCGCAATCCGCCTAAACTATAAGATATATATCTCGGAGCCAGCATAAATTCATTTGAAGCAAATGACTTTTATTATAGAGATGTGCAATTAGGGTTTCTGATTTTCCCACAAGTGTGTATGTGGAAAGGCAGTGATTAAAGTTATGCTCACTTTGCAGTTCACTTTCTCCGCACTTCCAGTCATTACGTATTCAAACGAGATTAAAAAAAGTCGTAGCCCGAGTTAAAGGAAAGTCGATCAAAAGTCCCATAGGATAGCCCATTCTCTCTGCTTTCTCATTCTATAAATACTTAACTTTTTTCAGCAGAGAGGATTTGTTTTGTGCACGGAATGAGATTAGGCAAATTAGGAGCGTAAAAATAATATTTAGCTTTCTTTACGTCTAAAATGAATGGAGTTAACAATGCGAGATAAGATGGGATTTGTAGGAAATTTCGGTGAGAACGATGAAGCGCTTCAGATAAGAACACCCGATGCTTTTCCACCATTCTTCTATGAGCAGATAATTCTTCTTCTTCTTAGGATAAAAGTTTTTCTGAATAGCACGACGACACTTTTCTTCTCTGTGTGAGATGATCGAGTTGAGTAGTGGTAGTAGTGCAATCAGAGATGTGTTGTATTTTGGGGATTTTTATTGGAGAGATATTTTATTTTAGTCGCAAGAGAGAGAGGATGTGAAGTTATAGTATTGTGTGCTTTCAAATATATTAGCAATAAAAGGATAATAAAGGCGACGCACTAAAGTGCATTTAATGTGAGTTGCTTTCCGCGTCTCTGGAAAGCCGTTTCTCTTCTCGACCCTCTCGGTATTTTGGCTTGTGGCTTTTGTACAAATTACGACATGAGAGATAGAAAGCATATTTAGTGAAACAAGTTTGCAAGTTCACTCATCTCCTCCAAATTCATGCATAACTATGTTATGTTAGATTCTCTCACATCTCTTTGGCTCACAAAGTAAACTTGGGTGGTTTATTATTATTGGTTTCGTTTTGTTAACCTATACGCATCAAGTGCATACGTCTTCTTATATACACACTTATGCAACATAACACAATTTCGCCCCCTATAGTGCTAGGCAAATTATATTATCTTGTAGCAAGAGACTATATATTTATATGAACTCATAGTACGCAATTGATATACCATGTTCTAAATCACAAGCATGCACACATATGAATGTTCTCAGCTTGTATGAGAATCTATAAACAGGGATGATTGCTTGGTGGGCCGCTCTCCAAATTTTCATACTAGAGAGTCTGTCGCCAGCGCTGAGCGATGGTAAAGAAAATTTTGAATAGCATCGCAGATAAACCCACACCTTACCACTTACTACACACGATATTTAATGACGACTGTCACCTGCTTTGATCACAAAATGCATTAAACTCCCGAATTCAGTTGACTTGACTTTCACAGTCACAGTTTAATCCGATTTCTTTAAAATTTGGAGCTTGTATGTGCACTACTTACACAGAGACATAGATGGTTTCCCCAAATGTCGAATAAGTCAAAATTCCCGGGTGAAAAATTGAAAATAGGGGAAAGCAAGCGCCCTTTTATCAATTTCCAACCGAATTGGCTGAAACTCGTTATGCAAACTAAGAAATAAGGTGGAAACACAAGTAATTGACCCAATTGTCAAAATTCGGATTTATACAAGCAAGACCTAGTTCTTACATTTTTCAACCGAATTGACTGCATACATAATGATGTATGCATAGAATTGGGAGATATTCTTCCCGTGTATTTTAAAATGTATCTTAAATTGTATCTTAAAATATTTTGACAATATGGTACTATACCTACATATTTTGGTACCCTGTCCAATATCAAAATGAACCCGCCACACGAGCTTACGGACAGGGGATTATTTTTAGTCTAGAAAAAAAGGTACACGAAATATGTCTTCGAATTTGATCCGCTTGAAAAAAGATGGCTTGTCTGGATGTTAATTTACCCGATTCTAAAAGTCATCGTAGCGAAAACCCCTGTTCTGTGCAGATATGCCACATTCCCTTTACTGTATGCATAAAAGACAGCGACTACGAATTTAAAGCTGAGCATCAGTTTGTAGTTCAAGTTCAAGTTCACCGTTGTCATCATGCAGGAGTGGTGCACACAGCTAGAAATAATATGATCATAAGGCACGATTCTGATCACATATAAAAGTTGGCTAAATTGAATATTCATGAAGAAAATTCAAAGTTACGTACAGATGAGCTAGACGGGAGTGTGCGTGTAAGGCAAAGTGTCTTGTGTACATAATAATTTTATTTTTAAGTGTGTGATTCATATATGACTTAAAGTACGAGTGCAGCAGGCAAATGGAAATTCATGCAGAAAATGTAAAGAATTCTACAAGTACGCAGTTTTGTTCACGCGATATTGCGCTGGTTGTTTGTGGCAAAAGCATTTCCCTCAAAGTTGGTATGTCGTCGTAAGATGTTGTGTTATAATGTGCCCCGAAGGACACATCTGGATGCATGGAACTCTGGCCAACAGTGTATTTTATTACAGTTACTTTACTGTCATTTTCTGTGGGCTCTCCAGGGCCGGCACACACCATCATAACGTGTCTACTCTGCTCTGTAGTTTCAAACAAACGTGAACACCACCACTGAAATGTCCCACACTTCAAAGGTGTAGTAATATCTACCTTCGTAAATATAACTCATAATAACTATAACAATTTGTAATAAGTACACCGTACGCATATCCGCACAAGATGCATGCAAGTCCCCCAGAAGCCGCACTCCCTCAACATTTCAACAGTACCTAAGAAATCCCATGCTCTTCTCTAGCATATACAGTGTGCTAATAAATAGTAAATACACACAGGTTATGAACTTTGACACTTAGTGCAACCGAAATGTAACATTATAATTGTAACTGATTTTTTGAAATTCATAACTTTATAAATTGTGAAAAACTATTAAAACTTCTTTGTGGTTGTAGTTAATTTTATTAATTTACCTTTTCTAGGGAGAATTGTCTCCTGTGTGTGTGCAAAATACATTTATAGTGGTGGTGCATCTGTGTGATGCGTATGAATGATAAATCATTGAAGATTCGTCTTAATTAGTTCCCTGAGTTCATTGTGAACTTAAGCTCGATGAATTGATGAGATCTGATCTTATTGCATAAATACATTAGATATTATTATGTCGTTTTCATTGGACGAGCCAGCCTACTTTTATTCATCGTGCACGGCTCCCTGAACACATTATGTATACCGTTGCAACTAATTTAAGTTGTTAAATCAACAAGAGTAGAGATAGAGCACGATGCAAGTCGAGCAGCTCAAAAAGACGCATGACGTTTCCTTCTTTGTTGAAATCATAGGAATCTACCCTCGCTCTCTCTTTCTCTCCGGTTTCCCTTATAGCACAGGCACCCGGCTTCCAAACGCACAGTGGAATTCCAACTTTCGACCAAATCTCACATCCCATCAAATTGCTTCGTCCTCTTGCTATTTTCGCTCTCCTTAGCTCCCCGTTTCCCTAACTGCCTTTTCAAATAGCCCAACAATACACACTGAAAATAGTGCTTCAACTTCAATTCATTTTTCCATTTATTTAGCACCCAGTCCGAATTTTAAGGGAAATTTTGTAAATTTTTACTGTAAAATGTGGACACGGTGGAAAGAGTGGTGGTGAGAAAATAATTTGTTTTGTGTGTGTGTCGGTGTGCTGTAAGAAAATTGAGTGCAGTGGTGTGTGGCACTGAAGGGTGTCATTCTTCAGTGCTTAGGTTTCCTCGTTGACGTTGCGTGCATTTTTACACTTAAGGACTAGACTCCTCCAGTTCGTATAGAGAGCACTATATATTTTATAAATTTATAATGTTCCTTCATTCATTCACTCACTCACTCACCAGAACACTATAAACAGATATAGAGAGATATAATGTGCTCTTTTAGTTCCGCTGCATTGCCTTACATTGCATTAGATTTTCTTGTATCATAATTTATCACACGCACTTGCAGTAAGAAGTTCCATGTGGACATTGTGTGTGTGTTTGTGCGTATACTACGTTGAGTTGTATGCACTTTTAGTTTGATGTGAGGAAAAGAACACATGGGAGCCAGACGAGTGGAAGAAGGCTTGCTGCACCAAGTGCAAAAGGTGCAGCCGGTGTGTTCCGAATCATTTGTCAATCTTGACATCTTGTCTCCATCGTCTTCATTGTAGTGGTGGCATTGTGGCTCCCCTTGTGCAAATTGCTGCAACACACTCGTATATTATAGTGAAACTGTTGGTCAGAGCACAGTTTTATGTTCTACCACCACTTCTATTATCCTCCGCTGTCTTATGGAACTTTTATACTCGCAATGTCACGTGTATACAGGCAATTGCATCGCTCATAACTTCTTTTGTAGATATAATCATCCAGCCAAGAGAAATACACAATAAGTACATACATTCTACAGTATGTATATACATTGACATTGAATATTGCATATTAAGTGGCACCATTTTTTGCTGACGATACAAGATTATTTCAGAAATAAGCTGCACAAGGCAAAAGGTAATAAGGCAATTGGTACAGGTAGAGCCTAGCTCTCCATCAATTTTCTTCAAAGTAGAAAAGTTTTAATATACTTATACATCAAAAGAGTCATGCAAGTAGATGGAGAGGAAATTTGTTTCAACGAAATCTTTTCAGCACACAAGAATGTCATGATTATCCGATTGAATATTTTACCTCTGCACAGTGCTTATACATAGATATATTATTACCGATTCTGTATATGAGTTTAAAATGGACAATTTTTTGATAAGATCTTCATTAATGAACGTTGGCAGTGAGTTCTAGCAAGGTTGTCCACTTGAAATGAATCAGGATGCAGAGAAGTGCAGCTTCAGGCGTATCAGTGTATAAATACGAACACATGGTTACAGTAATCTTACTATAGGTGCATCCACATGGAAAATATCTACGTGTGGCTTATACGCCTGCATCATTGCAAAACTAATATAGTAGTGCAAGGGGAAAATACGAGTTAGCAATGTTACTGTAGAAGGATGTATTAGGAAAGGAATGCAGTCCGTATAATGTGTTTATATATCTTATCACAGATATTGAACTGTGTGTGGATTTGAAGAGCAAAGGGGAAAGGGGTAGCATGTATCCAATAATACCAGACAACTAATTACACATTTCTGTGAAAAAGCCTGCACAAGAATGTGAAATAAAATAAAGAATTCAAACTCTATTTTTACAGATAAACATTGTTAGTTAGTTATAGGGATTGGTAACCAGAAAGCTAGAATTTTGTATCTATCTGTCTGTCGTTCTATAAGGCGGGGGTCATTAATCTTACGGTGTGTGGACTACACCGGATAAACTCAGTGTTTGCCATCATATGTTAACAGTATTAACAGTAATGTCTGTATTTGAACGTACTGTAGAATGGGAAATCTCCTGGCAATGTAATGCAATGCGGTCCTTGAGACGAAATGACAATGCGAATTAATTTGTTATTGAAATTACATTTTACTGTGGGTTTTAGTTTCGCGTTTATAGTGCTTCGTGACATCAAATTGATGAATTCATAATTAGATTTCTCGGATCTATCTTATTCAGTCTCACATTTCTACTTTTATGGTCACAAACAGCTTTTCCGTCTGTGGAATACATTCTGCCCACTTTATAGACCATTACGTACAAATAGCAGAGGAAATTTACTATAAAACAAGAGCTTTGTGCGAACTTTTGCGTGCCACTCCTGTAGAAATGTGTGTTTGCAGAAACTGGGAAATAGTCAAGAAGTGACTATGCACGTCGTGTACATCTTCCGGCGTTAGAGTGCTCGTTCTGCTAAGTGAAGCGTGCCAAGTTACAACCGCGGATGTTGCTTTCCACCACCGCCGCTTTTAAGAAAGAGTGGCATTGACACTGAATTTTGTGAAAATGTTTTGTATGCGTCTCTTTTCCGGAAGTTCAACGCAGAACTCTGTTTCCCAATCGAATTCCGGCGAACCGTTAGATGATAACAACGGGAAGAGTAAACCGATTCGTAGCGAGAGTTGGGAGAAAACATGGGGTATTCTAATATTCTAAAAATAATATCAATTCCTATAACAAAATTTTAAGCAATAATTCTTCCAAATATTATGTCATTACAATTCTTCCCATAGATTTAACTGTTTAAAAAAATATATGCATGTTTATGCTTTGGTTGTAAGTATTTTTTTACTGAATAAAAAATCGTATGCCTAAATTCCATTGAATGTACTTAAGTAATGCATTCCCAACAGAAAAGGGGTATGGGATTCTCATTGAAAAGTGAATGCAGAGCTATGTAGTAAACGGTGAGGCTTTTTCTATCTATCAGTTGTTTCTTATCGCACTTTCGACTTAGAGGCTGCAGGGCAGCAGGAAGCGAGTGCAAGGTTCTGTTGAAAGCAACCAAAAATTTATAGCTTTCAAATGTCTGGAGACCCAGGTCAAGCTATCTTTTATTGAGCAGCCCCAATCTTCAATTTGAAAGCCTTCGTAAAATGAGTTTTCTTCCCAAGTAAGTAAATATCGATTATTTCCTACGTTATGACAATATGGTGGACATGTAATGTATACGTACATTGTGTCACTTTAATTAATGTCCACTTTTCAAGTCAGTATACAAATAAGTCTTCTTTATTGCTTCGAATTTCAGTGGAAAATAATTAAATATCTTATGAGACAACCATTAAAATTACTACTCCAGCAAGTAAACAGTTTAAAAGATAAATACAATAGAGTTGGCATTTGTTATTTAATGTCAAGTGGTATCTTAAAAATGTTTGTCACAAATTTGTAAGCAAAAGCTGATTCGTAGAACGATAAGCGTCAAAAATTCCTTTTTCTCCTTATAAGGAATATTTCACTTAAGGTGTTATAATTCAACAAACTGCTGCACATGCTTTCTTTCTCCATTCTCTGCCTCAGAACATTTTTGTTTGAGTTTCGGATTGACAGAGAGAACTGTGTGTATTGTAAGAAACTGCTTTTTAGTTCAACCTGAAAGGGTACAATGGTTCTATAAAAAAAGTTGGAAGAGCATCTGAAGTGATTACTTTCTTCGATAGCAGTGTTATAGCAGCTCCACGCAATTCCTTATAAGTCTGTTCTTGGTGTGTGTATTCCGAGGAGAGCTAAAGAAGAGATGTCAAGGGTTTGTGCAGTCGTTCGTGAGTTTTCTCANACGAACGACGACGATTCCCTTACTTAAACTTACACACACAATAATGGAGCACAATAATAGTACAACCTAATGGATTAGGACAAGTGCACTAGAGCCTTCAGCCGGTCAGTCACACTCAAGTGGCCGTCCATTTTTACGCTAAACTTCATTTTACTCCCGCCCACAACAACGGAAATCTTTAAAAAGTTGTCTCATGTTGTATTTCTGCATTTTATATATAATATTAGAAAAAATTATCAATATGTACCATTAACATCTTTGGCCACATATTTATCGCTAAGCCAAGAGTCTTTTTTTATCACAGTACAAAATTATTTGCTTGAAATAAATCATTTCAATTTGTATGCGACAATGGGACCAACTTCTTTGGGGACTACTTATTTATCTATTATGTACAATGAGTTTAAAGCATTTTACAAATTCTTTAGTGCACCCTGACTGAAATTGTATTGAGATTGCTTTAGAAATGCATTTTAGAGCAAGAATTCTTTTTGTGATAAAAAAATCAATGTTATGCACTGTCATTGTGTCTGCGTCTCTAGGGTCGATCACAGATCAAATGGCAGACGAATTTTTTTATGTGCAGGGTAGGAGCCGCTTTCACTGCATTCAGTGATCGGATAAAAGCTCTGCAGTTGCATTCTCCACAGCATCCATAACAAATCGGGATAGTGAACTTGTACACGATTCTGTCCTAACATTTATTTCATTTCAAAGCAAGTTTGATATGTAAACTTGCCTCTGCTGTCATGTTGGTCTCCTGTCACGTCAAGATGATCCGTTTGTTGGTTAGAATGCAGCGGTTGCGTTTACAGTGCAGCGAGCGCACTGTGCAAGAGTTGACTCGGTAATAATAACCCTCGTTGTGCGAATGGTATCATGAATGTGCTGTGGATGTTCTGGTGTCTACCCGTGTGTGATACTGATATAATGAAAATATGTGTCACAAGCAGAGAAATCTAAGTTTTCAGTCCTCCCGTCTCTCTCTCTCTCTGTATTTCTATTGGGAAGGCGCAATAGCTCCATACAAACGCGTCGCCAATGTTCCATAACCTTTCTTGTAATTATAAGTGCCCGTGACAGACACCATAATATTATATCGTACTAATATTTGACCTTATCACATTGACACTCTTATCCTCTAGGACTGAAAAAGAATTTATGCGGATGACATCAAATTTTGTTTCCCTGGGCTTTCCATTTTCACAGAATGATCCCTTTAATTCTCACTGACGTACCACAAACACTCTTCTTGATTAAATAATAACGCTTAATAATCATTCACGTAGATATTACTAAATGCACAGTCACATGGGATTCGAACTTTCCCAATTATTATACAGCAAATACATCAAAAGACTTTTCTCTAACCTGCTTGATAATCTCATGCCATTTCTGCTGTGCTGGCATGGATGCTTGTGCCTTGTGTCTTGTCCTTTGATGGTTTATCGAGTCAATTTCTATGTTAGCGCAGTAATAAATGAATTCGTTATTAATCTCCTTATTGAATGATCAATGTAGTAAATATGTTTTGAAATTTTTGAATGGTTTTTAGAGACAGACTTTGAATGTCAAAAGTTCTCAATTCAAGAATTTAATTTAATTAAGAATATTAATTCGAGGAAAATATGTACATCTGTTGTAGATTCTTTCGTAGTCAGCTTATACCTGATTTGATGGTTGAAACTAAAGTTCAGCTGAAAACCCCAGGCGTCATGCATTTGGTGTATCATGAGAATTTGGGCCTGTTGTAGTGCAGTTGTATTGTTCGCCGACATAATTGGCCTGCTTGTACTTTAGGCATTTTTGTATAATAAATACGTACACTAATGAAGGACTTGTGCACTTTTCCAAACTGACTCTTTTCTGTGTACATCTCATTCGTGCTCGTAGACTACAAGTTGTAGTATGCAGCTCGTTGGCTTCTGTCGAGGTGGAAGGTATCTCTCGGACTCATTCACTCACAGCAGCTGCTGCTGCGGACTGACGGGGCAGTTATCACCGAGCTTGCATCTATGTACATGTCTCTCGTGCCTATGATCTAAATATTATTAGTGTAATAAGTGTTATATAGACGTGGTGGTAGGAAGTCATGTGAATGTGATTCAGGTTTTTAGTCGGGTAGTGAAAACCGAGCAGAGAGCTTGGTTGTTGTCATATGATGGATTGGTAGGTATTAGATGCATGTCTATCTTCATTAAAACAAACGTTCTATACAGTTGCTACACCACTGTGACTGTTATTGCACATGACGCAGCGGTTTGCTGCAAAAGGTAGGAGCTACGTGTAAATTAGATGGATTTTGTTCAGTCAAATCCAGTCAGTCATTTTCTCAGCTCGTGCCAATAAGCCATAGGCTCTTTTCAACCAGAGATAATAAATATAATTCCCAGCTAATCGGTGAAGCTAGTGTAAAACGAGTGCATCTACTGCTACAAGCAAGTAACTAGAAAACGTTTGATACTACGTACAACTCCAACGATATTAATCCTACTTCACGGGATAAGATTAGTTTAAAAATTATATCTAACTTTTTTAGGAGGATTTGTCTGCTGAAAGTCATTTCTCATATTTACCGTCATTACGTAAGAGCACGATTTTTTACTTAATATAAATTTCCCTCAAGGGACAGAACAACGAATAATACAAACAGTAGGAGAGTGGTAAAGCTGGCCGATCAATCAATTTGCTCTGTGAGTCATTTCTGTTGTTTGAATAATATTATTTTGTAGTTTCCTTGTAGCTTTCCTTTGTTGCAACTTCCACGTTTCCACTTTCCTTTTCCTCTTGCACACACTGCAACACAAAATCTCCATTAGGCTAATAATTCATTCATGTGGACTTTATAAGATTTCACTACGTACATACTTCTTACATGAGATAAACTACTGTAAAATTTATATCTTAAATTGTTATCATGTTTCCACTTTAAATTCAAAGATAAAAGTTTGGAATTTGAAGTTATTGTAAGACTCGCTCGATATTTCCACTTGATAACTTCATTTCTTCTTTAGGGGAGCCGTGCGGTGCGAGTGCTTACACGCACATATTATAAATAAGTGCGTAGTTACGCAATGTTGTCTAAAACGGTAAAAGCTAAAAGGAATATTTTGGTTTGCATGTCTCCAGCACATAATTAGTTGATCAAGAATTTTGCTAATAGGGAGGAGAAACTGTTGCACTAATTGTTTAAAAGAGTACACTGAAAAGTGGAATTATTGTTGGCATAAACTTCACATTTGAAAGGGTAAGGTGAATTTTGAATGCCCTCCATTCAGACAAATTTCAAGCTTGACAATTTTTATTGTTCAATTGTTAGCGCATTGTATTCAAGGGTGGTTGGCTGTTGGCAATAGTAGTTGCTACAGTTTCACTTTAAGTAGCTTTTAGCGAGAGAAAGGAGTCGGATCCAACAGAGCAAAGGAATAACAAGCATGAAACTGCGTAAGATATTATTATTATATGAAGCGGAGAATAAAGAAGGAGAAAGTTTTCCAGCAATGAAGCTCGGAGAGAGAGAGAGAGAAGTATTTATTGTTATGACTTCTTTCCATGATATAAAATGGATAGGATTTATATGGTTGCATGAGAGATGACCATTCGTTTCCTATCCTTCGTTTTAGCATTGCACACTTATTTCTCTTTTTATAGAGGAAATGAAAATGAAATCGGTGTGTAAATAAAACGTGCAGCGCCACCACCCTGCCACACACAGTTATTATTGTCCAGCCTCTCGTTGTCTCGTTTCGTACTCCTCGATCGGCTGTACGCCTTTTGCTGTACACACAATGAAGGTTTCCAGCACTTGGTCTATGTGAGCCATGTATGCTTTTCCACATGGCAATCGCTTGTAAACTGCTATAAATTTTCACTGAATGAACATGAATGGATGTAGTAGACTGTGCTGCTCTCTTATTATTTGCAGTAGTGAATAGGACGACTGTTGTGAAGTGGCGTTTCACATTTTACATCTGGATCGTGCAATGGATGTGATATCCTCTATGAGTGGACATCAAAACTCAATCGATTAACCTGTCGCCGTACCCTTTTCATCCATCATTTTCTTCTTTAAATTTGCCAATTCAAGTGGAAACCTTTGAATTTTAAGTAACTTTCACTGTACACTGCCCTTTACATGATCTTGTTCCAACGATCGTCCAAAGTAGAAAACTGAACAAGCTTCTTCAAGTTCCTTTGCACAAAAATCACTCTTCCATTTCTTATGTAATTCGTTCAACAGTTATATTTTGATGCACTAGAATCGTATCGTTGTGCTAGAATTTTTTGTTTTTTCTTGCATATTTCTAGAAGAATAGTTCAGAGTATAAAAATACGTGCATTAGTGAAGGGGCAGAAATGATTATTCAGTCAGTTGAAGTTGTTTGTTGGCTATATATGAGTAAGTAATACATAGCACTACATCTGCTTATTTCTTCTCTCGTATTAAATTGAATTTTTGTTTTTTGCAAATGGAAACAGTAAAACATAAATTTCGCTTAAGTTCGTTTGCAATTACTTTCTGAGAAGAAATCGATTAGTGAACAAGTCAATATTTTCTTCCCAAATAGATTTTATGGCTGCTAAACGTTTTTTCACATGATTCCATTGCATTACCATTGCAATTCCAACTGTCAAGATGACACATTAGGCATAATTTATGAAAAATAAATCGAAAAAAATCACACTCTCTCTCTCGCTCTATGGCTCTATACATTTATATGCATTGATATGTTA
>JABASC010004372.1:0-12002 GCA_019776185.1 Plutomurus gul | reverse complement strand
AGGGGTGACGGATTTCGAAAGAAAAATACATTACTTTGTATGTACGTATGTATTTACAAGGTTCAATGACTTTCTTCACAAAGAAACTGTTCGGGTGTCTTTAAATGGTTTCGTTGTAGGAAAAGATTGATTTTCATCTTATATCGTTTCTCTGAACAAAATAACAAAACTCTGTCAATAATAATGACTGTCGAACAATTTGATATTTGCAAAAATAAGGTAACTAACAATTAGAAATTACGTTCCAGGCTGTGTTACAGAACGTGATTGTGATGCAAATGACAAATAATGGATGTACACAGACACCGTGTGATTTTCACTTTTAGGTTCCTTCCATGATGTAAGAAATAATGTAACCTATTCAACAATGCTTCTTATCCCAAATATTTTTAGAGAGAGTGTAGATAGTGTTTAACTTAGATTTGGACACGCAGGATCGGGGTCACGGATTGCATGTGCAAAAAAATAAATCAAAATTAATCTTTGTGCATTCGTAAAATTGTCACAAAAATTTTTGGACGAAAAAAATGTTTGGTGCACCCGAAAAACACAAACTAACGTTTCCACCCTGGGTGCACCGTGCAACCGAAATATCTTACAAATGTCTGCACTCTACAATCTTTGGGTGCACAAAATCTTTGGATCGGGGGAAGTATGGAAGATTTCGCATGACAATATTCGGAAAAGCGTGTGAAGTTCGAAAAATGCAAAGTCTAATGTTATATAGATAGGACTTTACCAACGCTGGTGAAACGGGCACCTGATATGTAACAAAGCGACTAGCTTGCTTCTTAGGAAAATATGGATTTTCATATTTTGTCAGTATTGCTTGGTAGTGCTACTAGTACAACCTAACCTTTGTTTATTTAGTTCAGAAGTACTGACGCTGTTTTCTGTTCTTTTCCTACCTTGGTCTGACACAGTGTGCCACTAATTTTGGAAGCTATCAAAGTGTTTCCCACGAAAAATTTCTTTTCGGTTTTACAATGAATGTGGAATCGTGGCGGTAATTAAAACCAAAATTAAAGTTAATATGTCACTGGGTGGTAATTTATTGTCCTCTTTGCCGCAGAACCGTAAAAAATTCTCTCTTATGCTGTCCGTGATTTTATGACTTTACCTGAAATTCCTTGCTAAATTCTATGAATACAGACAAAATTAATTGTCCGCTTAATTTGCTTCCGGCTGACAGTTTGATTAGGGCAAATGACTAAATATCTAATCTAAAACTCACACAAGGAATCACCGCTTCGGGAATGTTCTTTGTGTTTCATTGGAGCGTGAGTGTTAAAGCCGCGCTATGTGAAAGTTCAAGATCAATCCATCAATGTGGATGGCGTAATGAATGAAATGTAGACTTAGAGAGAAATAAATTTGCGCTTGGCAATATAAGGTTTTGTTCGATGTGTGAATTGATGCGTGGGTTTTTGACCCATACAGACACAGCCGCGTTTCCTCCCGTAGCCACCCTTGATTATTATTAACGTCGCATTTCAAAGAAAGATAGAGGATGAGGAAAGGATGATAACAACGAAAGTTAGATTGCAGGTTGTACAAGCAGAAAATTGTGTGAGCCATTATTGTAAAATAGTAGTACATTTGTAGGGATCTCCGAGGACACAAAATTATTTTATAACTCTTGACTAACTCGTTTCACAATTTCTTTCGTTGGGAAGATGTATTATCCTCGTCTGTTAGATTCATAGTGAAAACTTAAATAGAAAATGTGAAAGTTTTTTTCTCTTTTGCATGCAATAAATCTATCCGGGAGCATTACTAGCGTCACCGGACTGACAAATAATCCATTCGCTAAGCGGAAGTGGTAGTCCTTGTGCGGCTTCTTCGTTTGCTTGTTAGAGGGTTCCAGCAGCACCAACGTTGAGCTTTCCTTACTTTCCTTTACAGAAGCGCGCTCTTGCAGAAGGGTTTCTGCCACAGGTTTAGTTACATTTGGTGAAAGCAACCTGGAAAAATACATTTGGAATACGCTCACGGTTAGGACAATTGATAAGCACATTTTGTCAAGCAGATATTAATAAAAAGTGAATAATGATGTAATTGAAACGAAGACGGATATATGTACAACGGAGTCTAAACCCCAATACCTGTTTAAGTTAAATAATACCTAAAATTTTAAGTTTTATTTTTTAAAGATAAAATAACCAAGAGAAGAGAGAACACCAGAGAGAAACCAATTAAAATTATATCGAAAAAAATAGATTGAAATCCAAATGACTATTTGATTATTTGCATTTGTTGTGACAGGAAACCATGTATAAATGTATATAGCAGTATAGGTTGTAGCGTCCTATCTTATTGTTAGTACAGAGAAGTGTGTAAGTTGCAGAGTTTTGCATGTACTTTCTCAAATCCAGCAGCCGAGGAGGAAAGCGGGAACGCTATGACCTCTGACTCTTTCGACTAGAACTGCTACGGCTGGTGCAGATTTGAGAATGGAACAAAGGGCAGCAGCAGTAGTTCGAATTGTACGCTTAGAGGTTGGTAACTCGCACTCTGCTGAATTCTCATCTGAATTGTAGCCGAGCTGCACACATTCCGTGTAGCTACACACGAAACGATGAGTAAGCCTTCGTTTTCCTTGTGGAGCTTCAATCTTTTTTGTGCTTTGTTCGAGTTAGACTACACGACAGCACAATACATTTAATATCTGGTCGTAGGAACGTTTTACCGTGTTCAACACTGCGCACATCTACCGCACCTACAAACAATTGGGTATAGAGTATTAAACTACATACATGTAGTCAAAAGTGGCTTGTATTTACTCATCGCATCCTTACGACAACCACCTTTTGATAATGCTCTAATCTTAAACAATATACTGAACAAAAAGAAAGTCCAAAAGAGATTCTTATCTATCCATGGACGAAAGGAGGAACGGTACTATACGGCGGATAAGATTAGCCCTAAATAGTTTTGAGAGCCAAGCTGAAAAGATTTTATAAATGAGGAACATCTTTTAAAAGTCACTCTTCTCCTTCTTTAGTAGACGCTTATAAATGTATCTTTCTTTTTATCTGCTGTATGCAATGTGTCTTCCTGTCTACTTATATAACGATATGCTCAGCATTCGTATTCCAAAATAATGTATAGTAAGCAACACAAAACAATGTCAGTTGTAAATAGAAACAAAAGCAACTTACAGCCTTGCACGAACGAGTTGGGCAAAAAAATGAAGAAGGATTATACACTTCACAATTACATCTTTGCGCCGGATGAATACCTGTAGCGCCCATTACGTCTCCATTCCCCAAAGGAAATGTACTACGAAAAGCTAAAACTGTATATATATATATAAATGCTGAATGACAAAGTAGATTTTTTAATATACCTATATTTATATTTTATTTATTTAGTAGGTAAGCTAATGAAAAATAAACGCTAACAAAATAATCTCAGAAACACAAATCATATTATAATTTTTTATTTACCTGTTTCTATAAGGGAATTAGAATGTTTATTAATCTATGGGACTATAATTGCGTATTACTATTACTATCTCGTTTTTATTAGACCATGTCACTCAGAGTACAAGTTAAAAAGATATCAGTGGAAATCTTGGTGAAAATGCATCTTTTCATTTTCTCAAGGTTGAACGTGAGTTCTCAAATTCAACAAGTATTCTTTGCAGAGATCTGTTTGGACTGCAGATGAAATCAAATTACTGTGAAACTAATGAGAATGAATGGCTTTGGCGTAATTCTAATTAATTAGTTTCATTTTAAATTAGTCAATAAAGAAGTGAATTTTAATTATTGCTCATCAGAAACAATACAAACAAAAGCAAAACAAGACCATTTATTAGGTACTGTTTTTTTGGACATATGCAAAGGTCTGCTAGCAACTTTCCAGTTAAAAATACTGCTTCAGTTGTAAGTTGCCTGTGTTTGGAAAGCTGCTGGCAGACCTCTCTGTACATGTTTTAGTATGGGACAGGATAAGGAAAAAATTGGATCATTATCTGCCTTTGAATTGTTAAGAACGTATACTCTTTTGACAAGCTTGAAAGGAAGCTACTTACTTTTGTGCTTTGTGACATTGTAATACTTTATGGGGAAGTGTGGACTCATTAAAAATGTTTTGAATTACCCAAAACTCACAGAGCATTAAATTCCAAGAATGAAGACTCAAGCTGAGTGTATTCTTAAATAACTTTTGTGTTGACGCTTCTTGAATCATGTAGACTGCCAGCCAACATTTGTGTTTCTAACATTTGTGCTTACTTACTACTGTAGATGCATGGTTTAAGAGTTAATAAACATGCCTGTAGCGGGTTCCTGAGTTGAACCTCCAAAAAAAATTAAGAGCACAAAAGGAATCTAATGAATGCACGCACTAAAGCAACTCTTCTTGCCTTTAAATTGCATTACTTATTCATTCATTTGCTTAATTTACTCACAATCGGTTTAATAAACTCACTCAGTAAGGTCGATCAGTCCTGTCTGTTTCATTTAAAAAGTAAATATATTCAAATGGAGAAGCAAAAATTAACTCACGACTAGAAAACAAAAGATGGTCTGACTGCATTTTGATGTGAAGTGAATTTTGCCCCTTTTTAATTAGATCTAGTTCTCATTACAACGAATTGTGTAGAACTTATAGTACCCTCCGAGCAATGCAAAATCGAAGTATTTATACATAAAATATTTCGTAAGGAAATTAGTAGCGGCCATAAATTTGTTAATTTGGTTTGTCCTTATTCCATTCGTCCTTACAATTAGATGTACTGCTATACATTACAAAGAACAACGCTTTTATGAAATAGGTATTTGTCTGAACAGTAGCACCATCATCTATTTTACGAATACTATTTAGTTAATGTACTAATATCTTAAATGCATTAATTTTACCTAGTAATAGTATTACATAATATATATACTTGCAAAGAACAATAAAATTTAAGTGGAGTAGGATTGTAATTTTAGGAATTAGCTGTGTCATTATTCAATACCTTTATTAGCACCAGAGGATATACCTACCTAAAATTTGATTCATAAATGCATATAAAATAAGCTCACTACTCCATTCCTGTCGCATCTGGAGCGAGAATTGACTAAGTGAGAACTGAGGAACTCGTTGCTTATTGTTTTGATATGACAGCCGTCATGTCTGTATACAAAGGATCTGAAGCAAGAACACAATGTTTGGTTGTGACAATCTTGACACTTCCTATGTTCCACTTGAAACTCACAATTGTTTATTTAAGTCTCGTAAGATTTGTTTTGTTCACGATGAGTGGAGTGTAAACGAAATAGTTAGAGGAGGAGAGTTGAGTGGGGCCACGGCCTAGTCAAGTGTAAACAAGAGTGCAGACTTGATTTTCTTTTCAATTATTCGTTGCTGGATGGAATTGCCTTTTCTATGAATATTCCATAAAATATGTCTGTTCCTTTAACATTTCTACGATAAGAAAAACTTTCTATTTGGTTTTCCAGCGAAATGGTTTGTGTCATACAGTCAAAAGTTATAAAACTGATCCCTTAGTGTATTCCATAAATATTTAGTGCACGTGTGACCATAGCCTACACAAGTTTGAATATTGCGTCTCTTGTTGATCAATAAATGAATTAAGATACATAGGGATATCTTGTCGTTAACACTCCTCCAGCGAATGTACAAATTCTAATAGATTGAATGGAAGCTGAATAAGTTCTTTCTGTTTTCTACAATTTCCACAAAGTGTGATAGAAAACTTGCACTCAAAAGGAACAAGTAAACCACTCAAGAGTTCCTGGTATAAGAATATTGCATAATATTCTCATGGGTTTTCGCATTTTCTAAACTAGATTTAGTTTTGCAACTTAAAGCTTTTACTTGGAAGCTCGAGTGTGCTGCACAGTAGACTGAAGTTTACGTTTTATGATGTAGCAGTAAAAATTTGAAGATTGAACACCAGCAGAAGAAAACGGGATTGAATTCAGAAAGCGAAAGCAATGTGTCAGTTGTACGATCACCTTATTTACCTCAGTCACGCTTATGGACGAATCTATTTGCTCCCATATGCATCTCTCTATGTAAATAGAAGGTAAAATAGTTTACGATGAACATAGCTCTCCATATATTTACGGATACAGCATCATGAACAAGAAAATTGTAAAATAGATGCACACACTGAAATAAACAAGAAGTGAAAAAATGAAAACCTCAGTGTCTTGTCGTCGTCATGTTAGACAGTATCGACACGACAAGCCCCTTGTTTGTTTTCATGGTTGCTTGCGTTTTTACATTTTGTCTTGTACGTTTTTTATGCACAGTTTGTTGCATTCGATTCCATTTTTTCTCTCATTTTGATTGTAGAGAGAGAGAGCGCACGCAACGAAATGTAAATACTATCTATGTTTCTATATTCCGAACCATCTCCATAGGACGACGCTTTCCCTAAATTTTCAACCTGCTTTTCTATTTCGACCCGAGCTAAAATGCCCAACTTTAGGTTTGTTGTTTGAATCAAGTTGTATTTGACATTTTCCTGGACTATGTGATGCGGAATATTGATAAGACACTCGCGAGTCGCGACTGGCTTGCTTAGCTCTGACTTCAGTCGACGTTGTCTTCGTTGTTGGTTAGCAACGTTCAGAGATATGAACGAATGTAGTATGTTTGGATTTTATTGACAGTACTTTACAGTTGAAACGAAAATAGATGTACACACGAACACATATAAATACCATATTGCGTACTCTTCAACAAGAATACTACGTGTGATTGTACAGATTTTGTATGCCTATGCTCAGACAAATATTCCTGGTGCAGTAAAGTGTAGCGTTGAATTGACTTATGCTAATGATGTCGTACAGATATGAATGTTCCACACATGAGTAGTAGTATGTACAGATACGTGGTGCATTCTCATTGTGGTCTACCGGAGTTTACAAGTGGAGTGGGAAATTTCCTGTCTTCTCCCATTGAATTTGCATGATAATTGAAAATGGGGACAGGAGAAATGCAAAATCTAGTATAATCCTATGTGTAGTACGTACCTACGTACAGATACTGAATCTGTGCTCTCTCATCTAACAACGACTGTAAATTCATTTCCATATTTCTATGCATGCAATAGAATGTTAGAGTGCAAAGAAGCCAACTGTTATTCTGTACTCGTACACGTCTTCTGATTTCAATCGATCCCCGTTATCATTCAAACCAATATATAATATATATGCAGTGAGTCATTGTGTTTCACTCTGCATTCTACAGCCTCTACTGTAAGTGCTATTATTTAGCTCTCATGCTATACGTGTATTTCCATGGAGCGTCATGTCACAATTATCGTGATAGACATTGCATTCAAGTTAAATTGAGATTGAACTTCAATTCGTCTTTGGCAATGGAAAGGGTGTATTACTATACAACACGATTGCCAACTCTTGAATCAGCAATGATCCCGATTTCATTGAACTGAAAAAGTGTGAACATGTGCATGATGTTATTCATGAAACCTTCCCTCTAATTTAACATAAATCAATTTGCTGTTCAGTCCTGTTTGGGAATAATATTTCATATCTATAATGAGGAAAAGCACAGTGCAACGCTTATACAGTATTGTACAATGTAGGTATTATATCAGGTACAAATGATTCCCAAATGAGTAATGAAAGTGTTCATATGTTTCCCTATGTGTTCTGTTGTCTGTGGTCTGCATTCGGTTTTGTCACACTACCTCAACCATTCTATTCAATTTTTATTGTTCTTTCTTCAAAAATGATACGGACGATGAAGTGGTAGCAGCTTCTATCCAAACTGTAGCCTATTCAAGTTACTAAAAGTGAAATATCGTCGAGTAGTAAATAAGGCACGTTACTTTCACATTCAGTTCAGTTATATCACAGCAAGCCGTATCATTGAATTTCTTTTATGATGTGATATAATGGTTGAATAGCTAACTGCCTAAGGGTTACACAAATGCAGATGAGTTGATAATACGTGCCTTGTGTGTAGACTGCAGACATGTGCATCGCCTCACGTTTCATTGTACACAAACTCACAACAGAGTAAGCACATAATATATACATTTTCGTACTCGTACAGTGCTATCTGCAGCCCCATATTTCTGTTATGATATAAAAGCTTTAAAGCTGTTGTACGACTTTGCATATTAATAATCATCTCAATTGATTCGGGCTTTTCTAGTTTACGTTAGGTAAGCAGGGATTCCTCTCTCCTGCGTGTGTCTGCTACGAGCAATTCATCCTATTGATAACAAGCTGTGTAACGTGTGTATAGTGTAAAATAAATATGAGGAGATTCAACCGACATCTAAAGAATAGCCTCCAACAGAAATCCTCTAAATGTTTACTTTCATATTGTACGCGAACAAAAATGAAATGGGGGGTTAGCTGGGAAGTTTAGCAACCTCCTATTTATTGCGTTGTGGTTTCGGGCTATGTCCCGGGGTCGTGAATATGTGTATTACTCTTTAGGATGTCACAGGAGAAACAGTCAAGAGTCAACGCAGTCAACTATGATTTATATATTACAAGTACGTATGCAGTGTCCAGTTCATTCCATTTCAGAAGAGTTAACTAGGTGTACAGTTACTTGCGGGTTACATTGATATTATTTCGTCACTTGCTGTGGGGATAGATATAGATTTAGAAAATGCTTTCGGTAATAATATGACGTCGACGTCGTAATGGTTATGGTGATGGGAGTGAAAAAGGAGTTGATAGAGTGCTGATAAAGGTTTCGATGACTGTAAATTGTGGAGTCTAACGAATGCCCACTCAACTCTCCGCTTGCTACCTAATAATTTTTCTCGGTGAAAATTACCGAGCACATGGCGTAAAAGATGGGGAATTGACAATGACAAGGCAGAATATGCCTCTATACTTGTGTAACTTGACCGTTCACAGTCAAGAGAAAAGCTAATAACGCATGAGACTTGCTTATTACTTGTTGAAAAGCCTCATGAATAGTACGATGATCTGTATTTACACTATATGTATATGCCTAAGTATTGCAGGAGGCATCCAGAGAAGACAAACGTAATAATAATAATATGGCAGTGTAACAGCTCCGTGTTTCAAACTTTACCAAAATATCTGTAGCGTAGTAATACGTAATGTACATTTATGTAGGTAGGTATTAGGTACATAAGATACAATGGAAGAGACATGACTATCCTTTTGCTTTGGTTGCTTTTCTTTGTATTCAATGATGTAATTCTCTAATGGAGGTACACAACTGAGAAAGTATTAGTTATCTCTCTATTACAGCAGTGCATTGTATAAATGAGGTATCGAGCTAAATACAGGCGGCTGCCTTCTGTTTTCATTTTCATCTTTGTATCTCCATTACTTATCTTCATCATCATTATCATCACTTATTGCTTTTATCTGCCGTTCTATCATCTGCTGTCGGTTAGGTTTCGCTCCTGCCTTTCAAACACTGATTGAGTCTTTACACGTACGTACACGAATACCTACTCCGTTCGCACACACAAAATACATGACACGGGGGTTAGTAAGGCCGAATCATTTCTGGCAAACGTAGCTCGCACTCCCTTCTGCATCAACTAAACTAAATGAAGGACTGTGTAGCTTGTGTGACTACAGTAAAGTTAGTAACACCGTTTATAGAGCAATTTTTAATGCATCTTTTGAATTCAGATTGATTGAATTCAATTGAAAGTCAGAAATTGAAAGGTGTTGAATAGGACGAACTTGGGACTCGGAGTCTCCAAATGAGTTAACGCAGTTTGACTCAAGAAAAATCACCAGATGCTTTCATAATATTCGAAGAACTTATTCTATAGAATATTATAGGTACTGAATCCTCCCTTATGTAGTATAAAAATTAAATATGAGTATCTGTATATAAAAACGCAAAAGTAAGTGCTGCTTACAAACATACAAAGTTCGAGAGAAATTTGAAAGTATCTGTATAATACTAATAATGTTGTACTAGAATAGTGTGAGATTCGATTTAGAATTTTTTCCAATTGTAACAGCACTTCTCTACTGAAAGTTTTTTATTGGAACTGACTAACTTGACTGCGAGCTGACTGCCAACCTATACTTTTTATCGACGGAGAGAGGCAGAGAGAGATGCCACAGAGAAGCAAGTTAAGCTTCGTCATAAAATTGAACAAAAGTTTCTCACCGCATCCCCAGAGAATTGAATTGTAACAATAAAGCGTTGGGACATCAATTCAACTCGTTTTGATGGCTGAACTTGTGAATTGAGTGATGGGGAACATAGAGAAGCGAAGGAACAAAAAATTCGATAAGTTTTGCCCCAAGGTCCTCTCTTCTCTTTGTTGTTGAAAGTAGCCAAAAGGACTTTTGCCAAAGTCATGTAAAGTGGAGTAATACGTTGATGTTGCGGTATGAGGTGATGTCATGTCACCATTTCCCTCCTGTACGCACCACTCTTCTTTGCTCAGCCAACCAAATCCATGTGGACAAGAATTTCCACTACTACAAATATGATGAGTTGCCTGACTATTAAACTTGCTTACAATTTCTACTTTCAATCTAATTTTTCAAATATCTTACTTACTCGCCACCAGTATATGTTTACAGTAGGAAAAATTTTCAAATCGTAAATGGTAGTGCATGGATATGTTCGTAGACTTCATTGATCCCGTGGCCGTATACGTGTGTATACCTACAATTCGGCTACAAGCGATAGTCTGACAATGAATTTAATCTCTTTGATGTTATGGGCCTTTAGAACGCTCGAACAGCTTTATAAGTTGCGTATCTGAAAAGTACAGACGTTCGAAGACTACTACTACTACCAGTAGTATTATGGATTCACGGCAAAGCAAAGAAATGCACCCAGCCTGTCCACAAACACAGACACAAATAGGAATTTACCGAATGCGTTCTCTCTGTGTACCTACTGATACTACTCTTTGTGTGCATTTGTCGTGTTGTAATGCGTTTATAACCTGTAGTGTGTAAGCTACATAACAATTCAGTGTCTGTGCGCGGAACCCATTGAAGTGGAGTAAATTGAAGTAGAATAGAAAGAGCCGATGGGATTTTCTGTCGAATTTATTTGCCATTCGGTGCTGATTTGCCGCAAGGCACAATCATTGTCGTGTCTTGTCATCGTCTCAGTACACACAGAATTCTAGACCGACTGACAGGGTGACTGTCCCTCAGATGAAGATAGAAAACAAGATACATATACAAAGAATAGAAGTCTTTGTGAGCTGCAACACAAATATGTGTGCAGTGCACCTTAGCATATTTACGTGTACACATTGGCTTCTTTTAAGTCTTTTGTTGTGTTCAAATCCCTAACACTGTAACCTGCACGTGTAATCTATGTATTTATTGAGAGAATTTACGACTCAATGTCAATAAAATTCACTGTCGATACTTGCTGGTTATATACACATGTCACATGAGTGATCACATGATTGCATCAGTGCCCGAAATCATATCTTAAACAAGGCTTTTGTTGAAATTGAGAACAATTTAGATTTTGTACCTTTCCGTAAAAGTTCTTGTTGTTTTGTTTGCCATCATCACCCTGAAATGTGTTCACTGTATACACAATGGTTTTCCTCTCCAGCACAGAAAATAAAGGTGCTCAGGCGGTTGGCTTGTGTAAATTAGTCACTTCCTGCAATTATGTGTTCATTACTTTTCATATGTAGCTTTTCATTACCAAAAGGCAATTTGAATGACATATTTTGTACAACAGAAGGGATAATTGCAGTAAAAAGTCAATTTCCCTGTAAGAGAATAATTATGAATTAATTATCCCGTAATTTAAGCCACGCCTCTGTGACTGCCAACAATCTATACGTGTTGTATTTTTCCGTATTTTGGGCAATTTAGACCAATTTTTATGGTTGAGTTTTATTCATGGTCTCGATTGGTTATTATATTTCTTTTAATATCTTCAAGATGCTATTAGCATGAGATACCAGCATTACAGTTAGTGGTTATTAGGCGTACGTGGGGAGAAAATCGACACTCGAAGCCATTACAACTTCACACCTTTTCCATTCCTTATGAGCTAATAGA
>JABASC010004371.1:0-12006 GCA_019776185.1 Plutomurus gul | reverse complement strand
GCTCCCTGCGGATATATAGTTTAATACCTATGGCGTCATATCAAATATTATTATATATTAATATCAAACAATCCTATTTTTTTGAATAAACTTAGAGAGGAAGACAATAAATATGCTTAGATTGAATCAGGAGTGACCAAACCGCACACACCTAAATTTATATTGGCGAAACGATTACAGCATATTGAACACTATCTACCTAACATTGTACAATGTCTCCATTTCATTGTACACTATGACTTACATATGTATATTATCCCTTTTACTGGGTACATGGTTTTCTTTACATTGTACATTTTACACGTGCACGGAAAGATCTCCATAAACCGTATAGACATTGAAAGGAGTACAAAAAGATTTTTCACCTGAAACTGATTCAAATGTTTAACAACACATGGCAAATAAGCCGTTTGTCCCACAAAAACTGTCGTGTTGTATTTTATGGACTCGATGTAAGGCGTCATTCCACCGGAAACTTCACCTCCTCCGTGCATGAAAAAAGAAGTACCTATAAAATACATAAAAATTTATTATGGTTTAGACACACAGTTGCACTAATTTCTGCTCACTACTAAGTAATGGCAAAACAATAACATTTTCTTTCAGACCAATTAAAGGGAAAATATTATATTATCACCTTGTGTCCATGCTCAACCGGGTACAAATAATGAGTTCACCAGTTTTACACTCCGCAGAGCTATTACTTACACTTCTTAGTTCTACTGTACACATGCATATGAAATAATTATTATTTAGTCTTTGCTGTTTGAACTCAATTTCTTAAACAAACCCGTCTTTTGTCGCAACGAATGTGATAGTACCAAGATACACACAATCATATTGAATTTCGTCTAAAAAAACTAATAAATTGTAACAGCCGGTTGGAGGAGTTGACTTTAGTCAAGCCTGGTTGAGCACGACAGTAACTTTTTTCTGATGCTCTCTTCATTCATATGAGTGAGGATAGAGAATTTTGGGATTCATAACACACATGTGCACTTATGAATAATGTTCAGAATTCAACGAGTGCAAGGGCATAATTCTCTAACAACAAATCCGGAAGCCATGTGCATAGCCTTGCGGTTTCTGGAGTTTCCATTTATTTTCTCTCCTGCTATAGGTACTCATTAACTTATGCACATGACGCTAATATGTGGTTTTGTTGAGGCAGGAAAATACTATAAGAACTCATAGTGACGGAATTATTGTCCCGAGAGACAATCTTTCAATTTTTAGACCAATATGACATGTATAGTGTCTTCTGTCCTTAAAAAAATAAATGTAGCGTAAGAAGAGAGAATGCTGCACTTAAAGAACAGAACTTTACTATTAGTATATGTAGGTATAGTAAATAGTAAAACACGAACGACACGTACGTGCTCTACTTACTAGTTGCAGTGTGGTGTTGAAAACTTTATGTAATACATTTTCTGTAGCATAGTATTTGGAACGTGAATACTACGTATATACCAGTTAATATTTTATCGTCATAAATTACTAACTATTACTTATATGTATAATATAGTCTAATATGCAAGAACATTAGTTTTATATTGATTCGTCCGTAGGAAGACTTCAGTTATTTATTATTGAATTGATTTTTCCATGTACCAATTTGAACAGCAAGGAGATTTCACAATTTCTTCACTGCGTATCTTTTAATTGAGAATGTTTAATTTGGATCACATCAATGGATAAATGCTAGGAACCATGATGATTCCTTTGGAATCAGTTATTTTATTAACACCATTGTGACGTCAGTAGTCAGATTACCTATACAAAGAGATCATTTACTTTTATCAACCCGTCCTAATACTTATTGTGCCAAGTGAGGGTAAGAAAGCCGTAAAGGTATACAGTATTTTCGAAATTCTAAGCAGAATATTTACAAATTTACCAAGCCAAGAATAAACTTCTTTAGGGTTACATTCAAAGGGAATTTGAAACTCATCTGTTCTAGCATAAATTATTCATAAACATACGGTAAAGTATGGGATGCATAAAAGTAGTTGACTGCAGCTTTCAAAACCGCATGCCTCGATCATGCCTCTTTAACAGACACACAAATTGATGTTTGCCTACTTTGTGTATTCACAGCCACTGTCACACCCAAAGCTTTCATTTGCAATCACTGTAATGTGTTTGCACATGTACTACAGTATGGGGTACATGTATAATCAAAACGA
This sequence comes from Plutomurus gul, assembly GCA_019776185.1. NCBI lineage: Eukaryota > Metazoa > Arthropoda > Collembola > Entomobryomorpha > Tomoceridae > Plutomurus > Plutomurus gul. The sequence goes on along the minus strand of JABASC010004371.1, from coordinate 9,820 downwards.
TCTTTAAATGCATCAGATAACCAAATGAATGAAGATTAGAGTAAAAAATATTATCACACTTTGCTGTGGGACACCTGCAGAGACCACATCGGAATGAGACGCCACATAAGTTTGACCAAGCGCAACTTGACATCTTAATTCCGATTATTTCTGTGACAGTGTAGGTTTGGCTGTAGTGGGAATGGCCCAAGACCTCATCAACCTAACATCCTTTTAGTAGTATACATTATGTAGAACCATGGTGACAAGTGTATTACTTGTTCTGGAGACTTCACCAAATCGTCTACACGAGCAATCGTACAGAAACTTATATGAGTCATGAGTGTGCTGTCATGTGCCACACCTTAGTTATGTACTATTGCTGATACAGAGAGGTTTTCAGTTATTTTTCCAAATGTAGGTCAAAGTAAAGCAACGAATTCACACTGAAAGTGTCAAGAAAGTGGTAGTGTCCCTGCCTGCATTAAAATAGTAGGGACACACTTTTAGTAGATGATAGAGGATTGAAGTGCTCTCCTTGTCTACATATGTATTGCCACGAGCATTGAACGATATTGTTTCTGTTCCATCAATGAGTGAAACTGACAACGAGACACTGAGGAGGAAAAAGTTTCTGGCAGCTTCACCCTGCAGCCAGGCGGATAGAATAGACGTATTGAATTGACAGTTTCATCAGAATCTCAACGAAGCATTATATGAAAGTCGTCTGTTTCACTCTTCAACTCACACTCACACAATCAGTGCAAAAGGCCCCACAAACAGGAATTCCTATCATTACTGCTTCTCCCTCTCTCTCTCTCTCCTATTTCACTCTTGTGTACTCCATTCTAAAGAGCATTTTGTTGAAGACTACATCACATTTACATACTTCTTGCAAACTACAAAAGTCACTGTGACTCTCACATGTATCCTTATGTAGTAGTGTGTGGTGTGTCTCGTCAGCATATATCGATATCGGTCGCACACATCTTCACGTATTCCCCAGTGTTTTAATTCAGTGAGCGTGCATGTGAACCAGTCCTGATGTGTGTTCATCTTTCCGGAAATTGGCTCGAATAAAATAAAGTAGACGTAAATATTTAAGCACGACTTATTGTAAGATATTTTGCGTTTTGCTGTTATTACAGTTACAGTCGCGCAATTGTTAAAAGGTATGTGAACTCTGCATGCAGACATTGCTCCACTTTGCATTAACATACAAACAGCATGTACTTTAGAATGTATGAGCTGGCTAAATTTGCTGACTTCAGTCAGACGTAATCAGTGAAACAGATGCAACAGCATTTCTATGCTGTGAAAACATAAAGGCAACAACCAAAAACAGACATCTTAAGTGTCTAAATGCATAAATTTGCTGCTTTCAGGACTTCCAAGTAAGAATAGTAAATATGAATACAAACGGCTATCATTACAATTATTCATTGCTCTTTTACATTTGCAAGTGGGAACTCTTACTTCATGTGTTTGTTTTGGATTTCGCCTACTTTACATTCTTATAGGTGTGCCCAATTATTTCCAACCTTGACGTGTGAAATGATCTAATAAGATAATTTATCGTATTGTAATGTATTTTTTAGAGAAAATTATCATACATCTTGAGCTGTGGAATGGCACAATGTGTGCAATATATTAGAATATTTGGTTTCGAGCTACCACAATACATACTAGATTACAATAGGAACACACGTTAAATATTGGATAGATCCGTTAATATACGAGAAAGAGGGATGGTTCATGCGTAAGTGTAATACATATTTGTATGCATAGTCGAAGAATTTAAAACAATGGTGACATGAAATCCATTTGGGAACAATGCCAGAGAGTCCCACTCTAAAATTAGAGGACTTGTCTTTTAGTTGCACAGAAGTGAAGAGCCTCTCTTCAGTTTTCTTATCTTATGGGTTCCCAACACTGCAAGTAATTTTACGTAGTAGCGGTGGTAGTAGTAGTAGCTTAGAAGTAGAGAGCACCTACATTGTAATGTCTGAACTCTCGTCCTTCTCCATTCCATCTCCAGTGGAACACTAATACGTAGTAACTACGGATATTAGTGCTATGTACATACAACTGATATAAACACTAATATATATTACCTTGTAAGTAAATATGCCGTCGTATACTTACGAGAGAGCTTCTAACTGTAATCGTGTGTACTGACTGACTGTTTCCACTGGTACTAATGTAACGTACTAACTAAGGAGAAGAGAAAAGTGGCTTCTCACTCACGTCGAGTCAGCTTGGCCAGCCTTAGTTTGTATCACTCGTACGTACGTAAGTAAAGTAGTCTCAGTAATACGAGCAAACTAGTTAGGACTGCGTATTTGTTTTGCCATGCTCGTCGTCTACATACACAGGCTTTGAAGTGAACGGAGAGGATTGGAGCGGTGACACGAGGACTAGTAGTCGCTGAAATAAGAACGCGAAAGCAAAATCCAATAGAGATAACTCAACTGGAGGCATTATGTTTTCCTTGTTTAGTTTGGCTGGCCTTTCCGTTGGCTGTCATTGAAACACCGTCCATAGAATGACTGAGATCGTACTGTGCTCGTTCACTTGTAAAAACAGTAAGTAGTAGTAGCTAGCTGCTAGAGAGAGAGAGAGCAGAGAGAGCAGAGAGAGAGAGAGAGAGAGAGAGAGGAGAGAGCATGGAGGAGAGAGTTCAGCAGAACCTACAAGAACTGACTGTCGCAATCATCAAATCAAAACTTAGTACACACTGATAGCGTCAGTACAAGTACAACTGTTGGCTTTCCAAAGATATATGAACGAGCAGAGTTGACAGTGGACATTGATTTGAATGAAAATAAAAAATAGAGCACGAGGGACGACTACACAAGTGCCAAGAGAACGAGATAAAGATGTTGACGATGACTCGTCGCCGTGTGTGTCTCGTGTTTACTACGTATATACTTTATTGTAACAGAGAAAGAAAGATGGGAAGGTTCTGAAAAACGAGACGGTCTCACTATAAACAAAGAAAAGGACGTTCCAATAAAATTCACGGAATTCGTATCTTTTTATGTCTAAAAGAAAATATTCAAGAAGATACATGCGCTAGTGTGAGATAACTAATAATGTTGTACAAGTGCTATAGTACCGAAGGTTTAGTTATCATGTGTTATAATAGGTGTTTATTGTAATAATAAATGGGTACACCAATAACTAACAGAGGACAATATTTACTGTGAAAAGGCATTTCAAAGAGGACAGAGATTCATTTTATATAATATACATACATACATTGAAAAAACAATTAAATCCGATTTGACGGAGGAAAGGTACAAATTACAAAGGGGTGTATTTAAGGAAGTGGCATTTTCCTCACAATGCTATTTAGTGTAACTTCGGTTGCACTGTGGAAATAGCTACCGTTGGAATCTGATCCAAGCAAGTCCTACATAGTAAGACTTCCTACCGAGCGTATTCATAAAGTTTAGCTAATTTGGTATACCAGCATTAAATTGTAACAGTAAGTATGTACTAAATTAAGATTTGGTCGACCACTCGCAATCAGTTCAGTGGAGACTAATATTAGTACACACCTACTCTGCAAACAATTTCAAATCAAGGATGATCCCCGTTAATTGAATACTATAGCAAAAAAAGTATTTACACACTAAATTTATGTAAACGAGTTTAACCTTTTGCTTGTCGTGTATTTGTACAAAATTACCCGTCTCTCTATGCCCTGGCGTTGTTGCATTTTTATGCACACCCCGCATATACATGAGGACTGACGGTATAAAATGATTCCAGCAGACTCAATGTGTAGGCTCGTCGAGACTAAAAACTGGGTCATTGAATGTGATTAATTATTGTTAGTAGTATTTGTAATTTATGATTTCGGTTGTGATCATTAGAATACAAACTGCTTTCTTTCACACATCTCCTCAAGATTAGTTGGAGCAGCAATATTTGCGCAACACCAGCATAACAACGGAGGCAACAAGGTCTCGCTCTTTCCATTTGTTCAGCAATACAAGTTGGTAGTATCAGCAAGGATTTTAATATGACAATTAAATGAGATTGCATTCTATTACAATGTAACCGTTGGACTCATAGATCACTCTTGCTCAGCAAAGACCAGACCAGGTCAGACCAGTGAGGAAAGAAGAAAGAATAATTTCTTTCATTTCGTTCTCTCTCTTCTCTCTTTCTCACTCTGTTTCTTCTGGCTCTCGCTTCATCATAAAGCATTTGTTCCCCAAGAATGGAACTGCACCAAACGAAGGACTAGTAGTAAAGAGTGCTTTCTGGGGCTTGCTTTCTGCACAGATGAAGTATGCATAATAAATTGTTTCCAGTGCACGCCTGATACGACTACCATTGCATCTCATATATTGAAAAAATCATTCTCACTCCCACTATTCACTTCCATTTCTATTCTAATTGAAGAGAATCCACGAAAAGAGATCAAGAGACGAGTACAAGAGTTTCCCTCACTTCTGTCTCTCTTAACTCTGCTGCTGCTGCTGCTATGGCCTAGCATGAACATGCAATAGAATTGAATTGGATTTAAATTGACTTTGCCTGTAGCAATAGCGTAGTGCCAAACCCAGGAAATACAGAAGACAAAACGTAACGTAAGCTAAAGTCAAGTGAGTTGAAATGAAGATGATGATTTAAGGTAAAAATATGGTAATTTTTCTGCTAAGCTCCTCTATTTGCAATACGCATTCATTTATTCACTAACTTTTACTTTAATGCTTAGAGCCACTGTTAACTTCTCTAGGAAGATTACATTAGAGGCAGAGAGAACACTTGGCTGGGAAACTATACGACGTACTGGCTGTTGGGCTGGTTGTATTGTTCTAAAGTCCGGGATTAATACGAAGGTTACAGAGATAGAGTGCGGCAGACATTCCTTCCTTCGTGAGGAGATTTATCTCTGATAGCTGTTGCTATGTTGCTTATGCAACAGATACATAGCTTACCATTAGTGCGTCGCTACCTGAATAATGTTTTCTGTAGATAGTGGAGCGATTTTAAGTATATAGTATGTACATAGCTCGAATATGTAATAAGCGTGAAAGGGGAAGCACAACAACAAAAGTGTGCATTTAGCACTTACCACTGAATAATCATTTAATTTTAGGTTTAATTAATAATGCATGTTTTCCTTTGTGAGAAATGTGATTTCGATAAAATCTGAAGCTACTATGTATGTACATTAAACTATGCAAACATTAAAAAAATATATCATGTCAAATATATTCGCTGTAGTTTGTCTTAACAAATATTGAGTTCGCGGCCAAGAGGAGAGATATATTCTCACCTAAGGATTTACATGTTGTAACTAATTAATTGGGTTCTGCATTTAAAACATTTGACATGGACAATAATTAGTTTTTCTCATTCCTGTGAGCTAAGCGAGATGCATTTAGACTGATAAAAACGTAATTACTCTTGCAACATTTGGATGAGTCACAGGGAAAGATGCTGTGGATGAAATACAAGGTTGACATCACCGTGAACGGTAAAGTTCATCAATTTTAATTACTGCTAAGTGTATGCCTGTGTCTAAGTAAAGTAAAGAGGTCATTCATTGGTGATAGTTCGATTTTGTTTGCTTACAGTAGAAGAAACAGCGATAGTATGTGTCAAGTGTACATTTCGGTACGTTGAAATTGCCTCTAGCATTATTTTTTGGCAATTTCATTTCGATTTGGCTACAACGCTTACTGTTTGGTATTTTATGTAAGTGTTACACAGGACCAGATGCATAATGTATAGAGGTGCAGAGTATATTATATACTACAGAGTATAAACTATCTACTGTGGCAATTATAATTGCAATACAAAATACATGAGAGTGGTACACAGTTGAGTTGACGTAGCGAATATAGTAGCTCTACATATTTTATGCACAAGTAAGTAGCTCGTGTAGGTTTCTGCTCTGACTGGTAAATCCTTACCTACGGTAAGAATAGTGAACAACAGTCGAGAATGTTTTATCCATTGTTAAATTGTCGATGTCGACTTTGACTTACAGAGTATAAATCACAGACAGCTTTTCTAGCTTCTCTCCACTGTCATTTAGCATTGACTTGACTGCCTACAAATAGTTGCTCCCATGTTCCATTTAGGTATGTAGAATTTAGTTTCTGGAACACGGAAACGACACTTTGGAAATTAGGACAGTGCTTTAATTCCACATCCTTTCTTGTTCGCCCACTTTCTATGAATATATTTACTCCTTTATTTGCAAAACTAATTTCTACGTTTGTCTACATACGCACACAAAAATTAGTTACGAACTGCACAAGATCCACATTTTGTTTCTGTTTACATTTATGACAATTTCAGGTACACAATTCCAAACTTGCATATTTTAGCTTCAAAATATTAACATTGTACATACTTGAGAAATTCTTTTAATTTATCTTTAGGTTGGTGAAGTAAATATCCAAGATACCTCTATAAACTTGCAATATGTACATACATTACAAAAAAATTAATAAATGAATTAACATTGGGCGGGATTTTATTTCAATTTGTGTTTTGTTACCAACTTTGTAAATAATAAACCAACTACCACTAAATTGTGCATAAATACGATTAGATTTTTAAATCAGAATAAATAAATAAAATTAACTTGTGAAATAATTTAATAGTCTAAACAATTATTGTTAGAACTATGATTCTAAAAATTAGGCTATTCGGACTTCAATCTTACCCTGTGCCTGACAGCAGGATGGAGACTTTTAATTGGGGATTCACTATAATTGCAAAAATTGTAAACACGAAGAGTAAGATAAAAATGGGAAATTAGTTATGGAATAAAAGTTGTAATTAAGACAGGAAATGCGAAAATTAGACCAAAGTAACAGAATGGAAGAAGAATAAGACTTTCTTGGGTATATTAAGGAGAAAGTCGTCAAGTAGAACTGACAAAAGGGAGCTTATTACTTGATGGTGATGAGCTCGTAAATGTTTCCTTTATTATTATTATAACTTAAGATAGCAAATGCAATAATTGAGCCTTCTTTATCATTTGTCTCTGGTTGCCTCCGCTTTCATTTACATGGTAATACAAACAATCTCAAGTTGAAGATTTCCTATTTCATTAAAAAGGGGTCCTACTTTGGATGTTACTCGTTACACATCCTGAAAGGCTTTGTGTACCTACCCGTGGTTTTGTCTCTCCATGCATTCGATAAATAGCATGCCTGCACATGCAATCTGTAAATATAGTGTACATAACTGTAAGTTACATGTAATCTATAGGCTTATCACAGCGAAAGTTATAAGTTACATAAAGTATGTACGACACGTATTATAAGTCTGTCTGAGGAGGCACAATGCGAAGATATTTCATTTATTATTTTGTTCAGGACAAAGATTCACGAACATTTAGCTTTAGTAACAATTAGGAGGTTAATATTAAACGTGTTACTATATAGTAACACCATTATGGGGTAGTCCAGATGTAACCTACCGGATTAAAAATATCATAATTCCTCTTACGTGCATTCATCATGTGAAAATCCCGTAAGGAAATATACGGTTGATTAAAGTATTACCAAAACAGCACAAAATTTGCGTCATATCAGGTATTTAACAGTTTGATGTCATCAAGATTTCCAATCGTAGAAAAAGTGTAATGGGTGGCCATTGGGGCGCTAAACACCAAATTCGCACAACTTCGGGGTAGCAAATTTCATCCGCCATCCGCGCACGCCACCATGCAGGGTGCAATTACATATATGAAGACACTTGATCTTTATTAGTAAGCTTTTGTGGGCCAGAATTGTGTAGAAGGCTAACCTTACCTCAATGAAATGTGTCGTGTACATTATCTTCAGAGGAAAAGTACCATTGCATTGCAGTACAATGTAGAAACTAGGAGAATCATATCTTATTGAATTTCTATAATTCTTTTGAGTCAATCAAATATCATTCGTGAAAGTTTTCCCTGTGCGTGTCTTTTATGATCTATTCCAAAACTTGTAACAAATTGCATGTCCTAAAGGGTTTAAGGGTTAATGATAACAAATTCTCAGTTTTTTAACGAATATTTGACGAAAAGAGTTTTTTCAAAATTGCTTGTTTCAGCTCAAGAATTGAAATGTTAAAAGCTAACACTGCTAAAGTCAGTTATTTTAGTTGATTTCCGTTCACCGTTCCTAGGCTTAATTCTTTAAATTCAAACATGTCTGGAGTTTTCTCCGCATTTGCACCATTCACAATTTGAGTGTGCCAACTATTTGTGTACGGGGAGATTCATAAATTAAGAAAAACGTAGTTTATGAACATTCCCCTTTGTTTGTAATGCATTGCGTGCACAAATGGTTCATAAAACTAACGAAATAGTGAGATTTAAACTAATTGTAAGTAACTCCACACAAACAATCTCTTAGAGTCAGCTATAATAATTATAAAACAAAATTAAACAATTTAAAGTTAAAATGCAGGTGTGCAGAAACAAATACATCTAAATATATTTTGACTACCGATAAAATCTAAATTGGTTTGCACTACTTAACTTTACGATACATTGCAAAAAATACAAAAAATAGAATTACTTGGCTTTGAACAAACGTTTTTTGAAACAAATGAGCCGTGGTTGTGACTAAACGTATGCTGTGACATGGAGATGAAGGAATGATTTGCAAATTCCTACACTAAACCCTTTGATGTTTCCGTCGTAAAACATTGCAAACGTGTTAAGCTTTTTAATTGCAGCTTCACCAGAGAGGTCTTTGAAGTCGACTTTTCCGAGTCACGTCTCACGTGTAAGTCAACGATCCAGAAGAAAGGAGGTTATCGTGCTTCGAGAAAATAAATACGTAATTATAATCGTCTTATTTATACATTCTTCTCAACTCAAACTTCCAACGTTTTCTTTCAATTTAATAATATGTATTACTAGGCACCCAATTTCAAAAGAAAGATTGAAAATTTGGCCCTTGGGCAAATAGAAGTCCCGATGGCATTAACTTCTACATTATCACAGAGAAAACCACTTAAATTGCCTAGGACTAAGTATTAATAAATACCTTAGTAAGTACTTGCATATTCTCAACCTAAACCATTGTTTTCTCTTTCCACAGTAATTTTATACAAGGTAGAAATTGATGCGGATATACAAATGTATACTAAAAGTGTTAAAGTAAAGGGAAGGATTCAGTAAGGGGCAATTCATTAATGACGTCTGCAATTTAGGGGGAGTCTGAGAATTCCAGACAAGGGTATACCCATAATATTGCGTGGCGGCCATTTTTAAAGACAAGGAACGGGTTCAAAATTCTACCAATTTTGAAGAAGTCATTAATGAATGGCCCCCAATATTATTAACTATCAATCTACAAATCATGAAAACTATGCTGGTGCTAAGACACAGATATATTGTCAATCCATATGAAGTCGTAATCTGTGGAGATGAGGCAGCATCGCGGAAAAAGTAATGATGATTCTCGTAGGATACTCTAAGTTAAGTAAAAGAAAAGAATTTCTAAGAATACCCTTCAGCATTCTGAGAGGCGTTCACACATTGTATGCAGATTCAAGGAATTTAATACATGACAGCTGTCTAGGAATTTCCAGTTAAAGTATAGTTTAGTGTAACCTCACTTCAATGAGTGAAGCAAAGATTCTTAGTTTATCGGAAATGCTTCTCAATCAGAAACTTAAATATACTAAAGATCACCAAAAACCTAAATGATATTCTGATGGCAATTTAATGAATAATGAACTACAAGATCTCACAGCCAAAAATCTTATTACAACCATTTCCATCATTACAAATCATGAAATCACATTGTCTTCACCTTCTATAATGCCGATTCGTTTACCAGAAGGGCAATCTTTTTCATGGAAT
>JABASC010004370.1:0-12006 GCA_019776185.1 Plutomurus gul | reverse complement strand
TTCAACTACTTCAATACAAAAAGTGGAAAGTAGTAAAAACACAACTTACAAACAACACCCACCTAGGCATGAATATTTAATCTCAATATGAATACCTCTTGCAAGCTCCGTTTTTATTTGGCACAAACTGATTTATTCGATAAAGTTTATTACACAGGTCTACAAGGGATGATAGTTACTACACTATCATAAGAATTATCTGCATTGTAGTCATAAGTTGATCATAAGTAGTTGTACCTTCACTGTATTACAATTATTAACTATATTACATAAACTGCAACTATAAATATTTACTGTAGTGAAAACTGATATTCGCAGAATTAAAAAGAACATTGTGTCCTACATAAGTCTTGTAACCTCACCATGCACTCTCAACTCTCACAATCAGTAAACTTTTGCTAAAAATGTAATTCAATGTATACTACCCTAGTAAGTTTATTCGTAAACCTATCTCACTTTTGCATTGAAATAAGATTTGGGACCCCTCGTCCAATATTTTTGGTGCACAGCTTATTATATGTACATTGTACATATGTACACTTTCTCGTATCAAGCTATCATACGACGACCACGTAATTAGGATTTTTCATGTAATTTTAAGCTTAAAAATTCACATGATGCCTGTATTTCAATATTTTGTAGCTAATATTTCAAGCATATTATAAAACGGCCTCTATAATGTGTCCGGATATACGATGAGCGTCAGTCACACAACCGATTATAACATTTCCTCTTTAAATTTACAATTTAAATAAATTTTATGTATCTGCATAATCTTAAGGTATAACAAATGATTCGTAATTGGCAACTACGAAGAAAAAGAACAGTGGTCAAGTGAACATCTAAACAATGATTATCATTTACAAAATTATATATGACAATTAATCATTGGCAAATTGGATTGGTTACACTAAAGTTGAAACGTTACTGGCGAGAAGAACAAGTGACAAATGATTAATTAATTGTGAGAATTTTTGAAACCTTTTTATTATTTAGTTAATATTTTCTCTCCCGTAATTATTAAATGGTGATATTTTAAATCTATTAAGGTACACTAAAAGACCCATTGTATAGACACGTTATGCTGTATTCATAAGTCATAGAAATATTTTAATGGAAAGATAATATTTGAAAATGTCGAATCTTTTATTACTTACATTACATACAATGCTACACATTACAATTTACAATGCATGACAGGCAAGAGCAGGCTGACTCTGAAAATACAAATAGGCTCTGTACCGTGGAGTGCAATATAATGCACCAGTTAGTTAGTATTGGTACCTAATTGTAGTGAATCCACTTAAAATTCAAAAGGTGAAGGCATTAATAATTTTAGCCTGAATAATTCACATATGAGTGTGTGGAACCTAAAAATAAATAGATGCAGCCTTAATTTAATTACCTACAAGAGTTTTGCATAATATTAGCAGACAGAAAGAGAATTACTTAGAAGACAGAGGAGGACTAGACAGACATATGAATTATGCACTGTCTACAACCTCTGTTGGTGGATTATCTGTCACACAATTAGTTTACATAAGCAATCATGTAAATATAGAACAAATGGGTCATAACGTCATCGTTAATTGTTCCTTTGTTCTTTTCAATTCACAAGTTCCATTTAAAAAAATGCAGCAACACCAGATACTGCAATAGCACCTGCAAATTCTGTAATTTCATTTGCTATCTCAGTACCATTGCTAAATCTGATTATTTCTTAATTCGTACTACACGAAACATGTGGGAATAAAAATATTGGTTCAAGATCATTCTAGGGAGCAAACGTATTACGAGAAAGCAATTATTAAACATTTGTCAGTGAAATCAAAATTGACTATTAATCGCCATATGCACCCAAATGTAAGCTCGCTTTTCCCTATGTGTGTAATGCCCACATGTAAATTTCAGTCACCATCAAACCATACAGTAGCAAAACTCAAACAACTCGTTTTCAGTGGTTGTTCGTGTTATTAGGGTATGTTGTGGTTGTTGAAGAATGATTTGTCGTATCTGCACAAGTATTAACAATTTACCAACAAGTTCGTTTCGAATCAGCTTCGCTTATATAATAGCGGTGGGCACCACTGTTGTGTATACCACCATGTATACGATTGGCACGCAGCAACCACTATGTATGTATGTACTATATGAAGTACATTCGAAACAAACCACTTTTGCACTACAATACACCAAACATTACTAATATTAATATTTATAGTATAATATTATAACTACTGTCATACGTAACAACAATAACTGTGTGAAAACCAGGCAGCAGCTGCTCGATGGTTCTATTTGATAGCTCATTCTATTATTTTCTTGTGCACCAGTTTAAATTAGCATCATTCACTTATTTAACCATGTATGTGCACAGTGCACGCTACGTATTCATATTATAATGATGCTGTCTGTCGGCCGAACCTTTGTGAGCTTTGATAGTGTTGGTGGTGGTGGCGAAGAGAAGAGAGAGAGAATAAGTCGAGTGCGTCCAGTGCAGATCTGACCATCAACTCATCATCATCGCATTATCTTCATCATCCGTCTTTCAAACAGCTCGTCCACCAGTAGACTATCTGCTACAGATCTCTATTTTTGTACTCTCTCAACCCAATCGAATATTTCTTATACTTAATAATTCCTATCAACCTAGTGCGTATAAAATCTGCTGCTAGCACCATACTACTAGGTACGAAACACAACTTTTTGTCCGTCTTCGAAGGAGAGTGTGAAGTGTGAACACAGTGAAGAGTCTGAAGAGATTGATATAAATAATGAGCTAAACTACTCGACCTCTCAAGTTGTTCGCTGCATAGAACCGTACTGTAATAATAATTTGACGACTGTGTGTCAGTGTGAATGTTGTGTTGTATTGTTTTTGGTGTGTGAGCTTTATTTTATGTACACTGGTTTAATACTGTTTGATATTTCAATGTAACGTATACATATTAACATCACATAACATAACACAAATCATCGAATCAATTATCAATTTACTACACTTAGGCATTACATCTTTCGCTGAAAGGAAAGTCACCGCAGTACGTCATTTGAATTGAACATGCATTGTTCACTCTCAAATATCTACATTAAATTACACAGAGAGAGTAGTAGAATAATACCACATTAAGACATTATTGTTAGGGGACTTTGATTGACCAAAACCTTTAAAAGTAAAACATGTGTACCATTGCCGCAATTTCTCAAAACACTTGACGTTAATTACTTAAACACGGTACCCTGCGTGACAATCTTGAACAAACCCAAAAACAGACTTTTATCAAACAATACCGTACCTATAGATTGTATGCACTCGATATTGGAGTCATGCAGTTCTACTTTCCAATTTTCTCTTCATATCCAGTAAACACATCCAGCAAATCCAGTTGTAGTATAGTTTCCATGTCAATAAAATATTCTGCTACTGCAACCAATTTGAGATATTCAAAATGCATCCATCTCAGTTCATCAGTTACTAAAGTATACAAATACTCCACAGCATATTAAATTACGTTCTGCTGGTGCAGGAACCCAACCCAGTAATTAGGCAGTGTTTTAGCATGAGTTCTCACTCCTAAATTACTTGTGCAATTAACACTCGTATGCAGCAAGTCTTCCAATGGACTGGATTAAGTTTGACAATTTCTATTGCTGACAAGGCATTCTGGAACACTAGCACAAGGCAGCTATAAAATAAGAAAACAGTATGGATGTGGAAACTAATCGTGTTGTGATCGTATCTGGATCTAGGTATGAGCTCCCATCTCATAACAAACCGTTACCGCCGCGAGGGATGAAGATAGTTCACAAAAAGAAGACAACCAACACGCCAGTATCCAAAAAATCGACGCTATGCTACAGGATATCTGATGTAGTGCTTTCATTAGGATTGATTCTGCCTTTAGTGATTGCATTTTGGCGTGGAGTGTGGCAACTGATGGTACGACCTTTTAATTTTCATCTCACTTTAACTAATCGATTTTGAATGGTTTGTTATTGCTATTATTGTTAAATTTCGTACATAGGTTGTTCATAGGTTGTTTGCAAATGTTTATAATTAATTATTGAAGAGAGGGATTACACAGAGGCTTATTGAGATGCATGCTTTACCTCGCTCTTATGTAGTAAGCTTCACTTGGAGAGAATAGACCTTATACGAAGGTAATTTCATAGATACTGAACCCAAACTTTTGAATAAATCAATGAATGAACTGGTACTTTATCAGATGTCAGATAATAACAATTTTCACGGTTACAACTGTTGTAAACTAATACTTATCCGTCATGCAGTTATCGTTGATATGTCGCACTAGTTGTTTTATTAGGTCTAGATGCCTAATATGTTTATAAAAGTTTAGTTGCAGTTGCAAACGTCGTTTTGTGATGCCTATAGCGTACGTTTATACCTTGCCGTTAAGGTTCAATTTCATGCATTTCTCTCCCTATGCTACACCGTGTTAATAGTTTTTAATAAGGCTTCGGAGTGCAAGGTCTGATACATTAGTTAAATGTACCAATCGAAACATACGTTCAGCCGCTACAAATTGTATCACTCACAATTTCGCCTTATGTGTTTAGTTGAGCGTAGACTTTTAATTACGGAGAGCTTACCGATAATTTCGAAGTGCCTCGTTAGATATTCTTGTTATTTTCAAAGTACAAAAAATTCTTAAATTGTGAGTGATACAATTTGTAGCGTCTGAACATATTATCCAATTGGTATATTTAGCTAATGTGTCAGACCTTGCAATCCGAAGTTTTATTAAAAACTATTAACAAGGTGCAGCCGTGCAGCATAGGGAGAGAAATGCGTGAAAGTGAACCTTATAAGTGCAAGTCGTTATCTAAGGTTTGTGTAGGTATTACATGATTTCGTGTGTAGAGTACAACTCAATATTATAAGTACGTACAGCGATTTATTTTCCATACCCCTTTCCATTCCCCTAAAATGGGTGCCGGTTACATTCGGTACATATATCAAATTTTGAAAGGAAAGTATGTGAAATTTGCAATATATCTTGGAAAAAAGTGCCGTAGGCGAAATTATGTAGCATTTTTGGCAAAAATCGAATTATATCTAATGCTTAGTTAAATTTTGAGGGCGAAGGGGGTTCAACACCTAAAATCCATGCTGGATCCGCTCATGATATCTGGTGACTGGGCGAATTTTTTTCCCACATGATAGAGTACTAATACAACATCACACTAAATACACATTTTGGGTAATTTCGGTTAATTTTCTGGCGTACATAGACATAAACATATCGTATATAAAATAAATCATAATGTCTGTAAAATGATTTAATTACTTCTACCATTACCTGAATAAATACAGGTCTCCACAAAATAGACACATCTATTCTATACTGAAACTGGGTCTCCAAAAAATAAATCATTGGTTAGAGCATAGGGACATTATTCACATAGTGCATAAAACATTCATTTTGTCATTAACATAATGTAGTCTCTTTCTCAACAATAAAGTACAAACTCAATATATCTGGTTAATGTATTATTGGATATTTAGCATTATCTGCATTTACACTTTGCACTTGCATTTTGCATGCACAATACACACGGTATGATATGATAGATACTATGATACATAATGCATATATATGTACCCATATGTTCAATATAGTCGGTGAGAATTTTTTGATGTTTCGTTACTATAACATGATGTAATATTCTGCTATGAATCACTGGATAGAAAATGCATTTTATTGCTTCTTTTTGAGATTGCGTGCAACTAGGAACAACAGCATTTTTTGCAAGTTTTAAACCGGCTTATGAATTTTAAAAAGAACAATACAACATTTGGTTGATGTTATGATCCTATTGTTCTGCATGCAAAAAAGTTCGTGCAAATTGTGACTCGAGAGAGACCGGGAGAGAGAGATTGAAAAGCAATCACTGTCACACAAATGCGTGTGATTGCCACTTGGACACAGTATACTTGTTATGAGGAGTTACAGTACAGTGTAGTAAAAAAAATTATCTTGATTAGAGAGACCGGGAGAAAGAGATTGAAAAGCAATCACTGTCACACAAATGCGTGTGATTGCCACTTGGACACAGTATACTTGTTATGAGGAGTTACAGTACAGTGTAGTAAAAAAAATTATCTTGATCACTAGCTTGACTTAATTATACTTACAATTATACTTACTTGTTAGAGGTAATACACGAACTGCGCATAGTGATTGAAGAATTCGTGTACAGGATACCTATTTGCTCTCATACGAAAAAAGGCAAAATATACGTCTATTCCTATACATATTCAAACGAATAATATGACACGTAAAAATACATTAATGGGTTTTAGAATTCACCGTTAGAATTTAAAATTTGTAAAGTATTAACAAGCTTTACAACTTTACAGTACAACAATACAAAAGAGATGCAAACTAGTGCTCGGATCGGCCAGCTCGAAACCATGAGCATGTGTTAATTACAGGGAAAAAATACTTTTTCCAACAATGTTGCAAAAAGCTGTATCAACATGGATGACACAATGTATACGTGATTCTGGAGCCTTCGAAGACACCAAGAAGGAAATATTTACTAATCACAAATACCATAAATACGTATTTATTTAATGATATTATTTTTATTATTTGAAATATCCCCTTTAAACTCAAGTATTTGGTTAGACGTACCAATTTTCAGCCTACGTGTGGTAGTACATAGCCCCCGTAGCCTCTGCTGGCTCAGTCCATCTGGACGTTAGCTTCGCAATTATATGTACATACATATATGAACATAATGCCACTCTTAACCTAACCTAACTGAAGTAAATAATATTTTTGTGTGTAGAAAACACTCTTACTGCGAGCAGTGTTTGCCCTTGGACGTCCAAAAAGACTTAGACGGCCACTGTGAAAATGTTCAAAAGTGTCCAAAAATGTCCAAAGATAAAAACACATACAAACGCAGTTTGAAACATCTCTATTTGTTCTTCGAAATGCATGAACTAGTATCTGCAGTACTCTCTAGGAGTAACCTCTACGTTTTTAGATGATTCAGGGCAATTAGAAAATAACTACTGCAGTTATCTTCGTTAACTTGCATTACATTATACATAACGTACTGTCATCATATATTATGTAACCTGCTCACTCAAATTTGAGTGAGTCCACTCAATTTGATGCACTTCCATTTAATACTTGAGAGTGCGAGTGCGAGCACACAATTGAACTAAAAAATGTAATGATAATAATAGGCCTTGCGTCAAACTGAGCAAGTCCTACATATCTCCACACATCTTCATTCCGAATAGTTGAATCCCCTATATAAAATGAGAAGAAGGAAGAAAAACGGCCAAAAGAGTTTTGCTAGCTTGTATTTTGTACATCCAGAAGTACCTATTACATTATTGATACATGCACTACTCTTAGGGTTTAAACAAATTCATTGTGTTTAAATCAAATCTTGAGTATAAATGTAACAATCTAAGGGGCAAATTTTAGTTGTCATCTGAGGTTTCATTACACCTACCCATCACAATTTAGCAACGCAAATCCATGGTTACCCTTCTGATTAGGTAGTCCACAGTTGGAATTGTAAAAAATGTCACAATTTTTTTACCTGGGGGCTCATTCTCGTACGTCATTTGGGCGCGCCTAAAGTTAGGAAATCCTAAGGCATCCTACTGCCTACTCCAACCCCTACGTGAGCAAATTTTTATAGAGATTTCGTTTGGACTACAGGATCGAACCTGTGAGTTTTCGCTTTCCGGGCTACTCGCCCGTGCCATACAAGACGTTCTTAATTTGCTCACGTAGGCTGAAAATTTGTATGTCTGATATTATTTCTGAATTTATTTTTATAAAAATGGAATGTCCCCTGGGTACGAACGTGAGAGAACTGGATTGGTTGGGTTGAAGGTTTCATTTCTCTCACATTCTTACCCAGGACATGGACTCAAGAAAGAAACAAATGCTAAACAAGTATATAGTAAAATATCACTAAATGTGTAGGTGGTTCATCGTAGTGTTTAATAAACTTAAAAAACAAGTACCATTACAAAGTGCAATGATTAAGAATATAATTTTGCCATTTCGCTCTAAAACAGGGCGAAATGGAATTTTGTCGCGTAAAAGACATGTGCGTTTATCTATCCAAAATATGGATATTATGCATATATGGATAACACACGGATTCCATACAATAATATATATATTATTATAACTTTCCAAGTCTTTTTGGTTTCCTTTCCCTTTCGTTACGGTCGGTTCTTCTCCTATAAGCACTATAAGCGTCGATTATGCATTAATGAATACTTGCGTATGGACGTACACGTACGCAATGGGAAAGTACATACTGATACGACTTCAGCATCGACTCAGCACATGCTGAGACAACAGTAGAAAGTTCACACATGATTTTGCAGTTCTTTTGGTATGTGAGAGTGAATGGGAGTTGTAAATGTTTCGAAATTGTGGAACATTCAGCAAAGATAAAAAAGATTGGTATTTTCCATCCCACCCACGTTTACCCCTGGCCCGAAGGGCCAGTGGGTTCTTCCATACGTTTAAGGCTCCTTTTGGTATGAGTATTACAAAACATAAACTTACTTTATCAGCAAGACGATCGTTCAATCGTCCAATACATGATATATGTTGTATTAGCAACAAGTATTTACCACCAGTTGCATGGAATCGCAGGACTTTTGAATCTTCATGGTCTCTAGGTGTACATATTCTGTTAAGCCATGCGAACATTCTTTTTTTTTTATAGAGCTGCCCCTACATTTTGTGCTAATCCGAATTCTACTTAATTACTACTTGCACTTGCAAACAAGATGCACTAATTAATATTTGATGCATTTTGAATGTTCACTTTGAATAAGCAAACTTCAAATGTTTGCTATGTTTACCATGTGTAATCATCAAATAATAATACTTGCGTGGTTCCGGGATATGTGTGTTAGAAAAATATTTATTTAGTACCTACTTTGTTAGTTTTTACGCAGCCACAACTTGCTTCATTATTGTACAAGTGAATCAGTAAAGGAACTTTATAGCGAGGTAGCGTGAAATTTTAGTGAATTCTGAGACGAGAATTATTTGAATTCTACGAAAATGTCTGCATAAATTTGTCATCAATAGGAGGTTCCATAATCAGTTTAAGGTGCAAACGGAGCATGCTGTCCTAAATAAACTTAAATATAAAAAAATATTAAAATTTTGCTTCTTTTATTACGCAGGACTATTATAGTGAGCTCTGGCAAATAGACCCTTGGCTATCTATTGGCACCGGCTACAGTATACCATTTGTACTGTATTGGTTTCAAGAGCCTCTTAAGAAAATTGTACGTCCGACTCGCAGAGACTTTGGTTTGTTTTACATTATTACCCGGTGCATTCTTCTTGTGCATTCCTTCGGCTCAGTCAATCAATGGAGAGGACTTTGGAAATTATTGGATATCCAAACGGGTGTGTACGGGACAGATGGAGCGTATTCTGCAGCTTGCTCT
Source organism: Plutomurus gul (assembly GCA_019776185.1). NCBI lineage: Eukaryota > Metazoa > Arthropoda > Collembola > Entomobryomorpha > Tomoceridae > Plutomurus > Plutomurus gul. The sequence goes on along the minus strand of JABASC010004370.1, from coordinate 2,528 downwards.
TTGGTGGTTGGTGTATTCTTCTCAGTTATTCTGAAGACATTCTGCAATGTCTTGGCCCCTCCCCTTTGTGTATTCATTGATGAAGGCAATACTATTCATGACTGTCAACTAAGATTCAAAACATCGGTAAAGAAATTACAGCTCCCTGTCATAATATCATGTCACATATACTCTCTATAATAAACATGCCTGCAAGTTCGTACTTAGCCCGTGCATATTCATATAGGTATGTATACATATCAGTATTTCGGTAAATATTTAGATTGCGCGTGTCATTCTCGCAATCTCAAAGATATTTATAGCTTTTAATATGGAAAATTTTCGGTCTCCCTGTTCAAAGACGCACTAAAAAGTAAAATCAAGCATAAATGCTTTACAGATCTTTAGAGCTCATTTTCTATGTGAATAGTAGAGATATACATGCTTATGGATCGTGATACTAGTTAGCGAAGTATGCAAGAAAATGATTTATATTTCCTTTCCGACAAACAGATCCATGCGTTCTAGTTGTGAGAACATAAAAATATCATTCAGCAGGTTCAGTTGTCTATATCAAAAAATGTGAATTGTAATTTATGAAGAAATTTTTTCAAAAATTGACATGCAGTGCCCTGAATGGACTTTCTTGTCCGAAAGGATGTTTCCATACATTCTTCTTCATGTCATGACAGTAGATATGAACAACAAATATGCACTACTTATCAGGATGAGTAATTAACAGTGTAATTAACGTCAATAGACGAGACTTTCTAATCATTTATTACGTCACATCTCCTCCATGACTATCTAGTGCCACTTTCATAAAAAGTGTCTCTTAAATAATTGCAGCTTATTGAAGTTATAATATAGTAGATGTAATGAATTAAAGGATGTGTATAATCGGTTCGGACCTCTGCACATCTTATGTAAACTTAATATATAGCTTTAGTCTTTGATAAGAGCTTAGATGAAATTATCCATAAAAGAACATTGAAGAAAGGCAAACATACCGCTGTTTGGCAGTTTTAGCGTAGTGCACAGTGCATACAGATACACAATTTTCATAAAACAAAGGAATTATAGAAGTTTCTTATATAAGTTAGTTATTTTTTACAGCCCCTTCACCCTTTTTATTATTTTTTGGACTGCCTTTTCTCCGTGGTAATCGTAGCATCCTTTGTTACGTTATGTTGGCGGGGCGTTTGGAACTTAGCAGACATTTATTTGTATCCTGACGATGAATTGAAATCGGCATTAGCGTCTCTGGTAAGTAACACAAATTGCAAAGTGTCTCATAAATAATTCAAAACCATTTGGTTAGGTAAGTTACAATGTACAGTGTATACACATCCCAATGCAGCCCTTGACAATGGCAATTGTATTTATTATCTGTACTAGCCATAAATTACTTTGTCTGATTTAAATTTAAATGTGTGTGGGTCCACAAGCTAGCAGCTGGAAGCGTCATATTATTTGTCGTCCCAAGTCTAATCTCTTGGGTATATGTAGTAGTAACCACGAAATCGGTAAAATTGACTGTTATTTTGTGTAGACTTCTCAGCTCACAGAATCTCTCTTAATTTACCAAGTTTGTTGTTATCACCAGCATGTATTTTGTTATCGCGGGTTTTCATTAAAGAGCGCTACGCAGGTGGCTTTCATTACACATTGTAGATATATATTATATACCTTTCCAGAAAATATACCTCAGTCATTGTCAGTTTTAACAAAACACTCATTTTGGTCAATGTCAATAAAGTCTACAGACAAACGGAAATAGTACCAGGATACACTGCGACATCGTAACTTTACACTGACAATTTGTGGAATACGTTTTACAATCTACACTTAAGATCACTTAAGTGGGATACTGTTAAGCGGGATAAAATTGGGCGACCTTGGTTTGTCAATGTGGTTCAGATAAGGGTTAAATATGTTTAAATGAGAACCCTTTAAGGCGGACACTTTTTAGGTGCATTTTTGGTCATTTTATAATGTCTAAGTGGGAATATCGCTCGATTTGAGCGTTTAGCCTATTCTTAGTACATATGCAAATGCATATTGATTGAAAAGGTGAGTGAACTTCACAGAGATTTCATAAGGGTATAACTGCAAACGTGCACTCACTACATACTTACTGCATTTGTGCAAAAGAATAAGCCGAGACAACATCAAAATGTCTAAAATATCGGTTGGAAAAAGGCGATTAAAACCTTTGTCTCTTTCCGACAAATTCGAAATATTAGAGCAGTTATTACATGGAATAACAATCCGAAGTAGTGACTGAACGTGCTGTAAGTAGAAGTGTCGTAAGCCGAATATGGATTGATAGAGATAAAATAGAGAAGCCGGTGTACCAAGGGAAAGGCAACAGCAAAAGGCTGTGTGCCTAATGCAATGATTATTCTTCAAAACTTGAATATACAATATTAAAACAGTCAACATAACCTTTCTTCACCCAATAATAATAGTTTAAAAATTATCATTGGTCTTGATGTAATAAATGTAAATGTTAAAATTTTCCTGAAAAGTGGGAGACCCTTTAAGTG
>JABASC010004369.1:0-12009 GCA_019776185.1 Plutomurus gul | reverse complement strand
AAAACAGTGAAAGGAATACAAATTCCATTTGGAAAGACAAAGAAATACTTAGAAGTTCAAGGAATAAGAAGCCATTAAGAAAAGCGCCGCCCGCCAACTACACACACACATATACACACGACTAAAGTGTTTCCCTTTCTATGACCGAAATAATTGCTACATTCTGCGATTCTTTGTAAAAGCGTATACATTCTGAGATACAAGTTGAAAAGTGAAAGCGCTTTTCCTGTATTTTTTGCAGCAAAAGGCCCTTCACGGTTCGATGTCTCAGTCAGAGATGACAGAAAAACTGTAATTAAATATTCAAAGAGGTCGATATTGCAGCCAGCCCAAATAATCAATCCGCCATCAAATGCTTGTTGAATTAGCTACAGCTCTTTATCCTTTTTTAAGATGCTCCAGGGAACATTCATTAATCATGTTATGCAAAAAGTCGATTTTTCAATTCACTTCCCCATATCACAGGGATTAACTTACAACATGGAGGTCGTGTGATTGTACAATTTTCTTGAACAGACAAAACTAAAATGAAATTCCTTTTCGAGTGGTGGATTTTTGGTCCAGTGTTCACTAAACTCATTATATTAACAAAAAAGTTCAATGCGTTTTTTGCAGAGGTTAAAAACTCAAAACTCCTTGGGTCAGTTTTTCATCAAATTGTGGTTCCCTTATTGCGGATCACATTTTTTCTATACATCCATACCCGGGAAGTAATCCGCTAGACTGGTCAAGGAGAAGGGTTTCAGCACTGGGTCACATTGTTGGTAAAATTTGGTTTTTAAGACTTGTGGACTGCTTCATCCGTATCTTTGGTGTGAATGAAAAACTCGACAACGGCTGCAACCCATCTCTAGAAAGTGGTGGTCAAAAATTCCAACTTAAGAGTACATAGTTTTGGTCATCCTTAAAGATAACAATTCATATTTCTCGGAAAAGCAGACCCAAGAGTATTTGGACGGTTTTGATTGAACAAAAATTATTGGAGTGACTTATTTTGATGTACAGTCGTTTGTAAAGTTTCCTTCTAAATATCATTCATGACCAATGATTATAAATTCCCAAGTTGAGCGACTTCGGTTAATTCTTATACTTTATGTAAATATTAAAAATGAAAAGAGAAAACACACATGAAAATGTTTTAATTAAACTTTGACCTTCCTCAAATAACTTTAGTAATTAGTAGAAGAAGATAGTGAGTGGCATGTCTGCCTTTTTTTCGCTATTTACTGATAAGTCGTAGGAAATTGTTCAAAGTTTACATAAAGGGTTTCTATTGATTAGCATTCTCGCGACTGATCGATTTGCATTTATGGGAACGGGAGTCATACTTCACATGAAGGAGAGACGTGCGGAGAAGGAAATTACCTGCCACTCTCTTTACACATTAGGCAATGTCTACTTGTCTACGTTTAGCTTTAACCCTAATGTCAGATTACACATTTCTGGCCGACACAAAAAATTTCGTAAGTGTTTGTCGTTGAGTGTCAGATCAGATCCTAAGTAGAACTTTCGAAAAGAGAAATTTTTAATTTCTAGTCTGATTATTCAATGCAGACGTTTAACTTTTTGCGTAAAAAGGCGGACGGACCAGACAGGCGGCAAAATTCGTCGTTTTTGTGGAGGAATTGAAAAAGTTGAGTTTATTTTTTGGTTACGACAATTACCTTTACCTAACTCTTTGATGTCCAATACATATATTAAGTATACATACGGAAGACCGATTCAGTATTTGGAGTATGTCCACAAATTTTTTGGGGATAAAAATACGCTTAAAATTAGAATTAATCAAAACAGTTTTGGAATAAAAAGTTTAAAATTAACGTTAGGTAATCCTATCAGTCATTTTATTCATATCAAATCGAAGTGGTATACCATGTACCTTTTGGTAGTACGCATTTAGTAGGCATATAATTTACATAGGGACAGGAATGACATTTCAGTCAAATGTGATTACATATGTTATGCATACGGTTGCTTTTAAATTGCATCATCAATCATCAATAATTTTTTTCGCCTAACGAAGTGCCAGAATAAGGGGGAAGGAATAAAGAGATCAATATACAACATAAATACAATCAATTTTTGGGGAAAAAAATCAACTTTTTACATATTTTAGCAAGTTCTTTTATGAGAAGCTAGAATAATATTTTAGTAGGCTGTACATATTTTGGGGGAATTTTTCAATTATTTTTTGTGAAGGGGCCAAAGTGGAACAATGGGAAAATAAAAATGGAAAGTTCCGCCTTTCCCACTGAGAATATAGGAAATATCAAATAAAAATCGTGAAAATTAGAAATTCCCACTCCTCCCACTGAAAGGTTTACAAATAAAAGCAGAAAATTGTAAATTTCACTGGGATTTCAAACTTTTCCCATCTCCCCTGAATGGAAAACTGTGATGGGAAAATCTTAGACCCTTGTGAGGTGGCCGATAATGCCCTGTTCCGGCGCTGAGAACACTCTTGGGAGTAAATGAAGATTACCTACGTAACAAAGTGTGGAAATGACAGCTGTACAATTTGTTTGCTTTCAGAGGAAGTGGAATTGAACAGATTCCATGTGTTTCATATGTAAGTGACATTTGAGATATTGTTCACGCGCTCGCTACCCAATGCTTAGGTATTAATAATGCAATGCTTTTGCATAGTGAACATTCATCGTATCATTTGACAGACGAAACACGACATTAGTGAATGAGCAGCGGTGTAATCTAATCTGATGTGGTTTCTATTCCATCTGCTCACCATACAAATTGTTTTGATATTATGAAGGATATTCCTTTAGACACTACGATACAACAAACCCTTATGCTAATTGTCAGACTCCGCGGTAACATGAAAAGAAAGAGCCGCCGCCGCAGCTCCCTGTACCAATTTCTGCGGTTGACTGCTAAATTTCAAGTGTTATCGACGGCCTACCAGATAGCATGAAGGGAGTACAATGAAAAAAGCCAATAGCCTTTCACCGGAACACATTATGCATATAACAGGAGAAGTTTCTATTCCTGGTGCTATCTGTATTTAATGAAAATAGTTAAAGTTTCGCCCACTGTCCACTGGCTCTCACGGACAAAAATGGATTAATCCGAATTTGCCTATCGAATTTGAACTAGACGGAGAATCCATGTAATCTGGCAACTACGAGCCAGAACACAGTTGGAACTCGAACCATGTTAGTTTTGACAGCATGGGGACTCATTCTCGTATGTACGTCATTTGGGCGCGCAAGACGATGCGAAACCTTGAAAATGATGCGTTATGGTGTCAAAAAGTCGGAGATGCGAACCAGAGGAATCAAAGGAGGTTCACAACATCATGCGGAAGGACGGGACACAGGCACATGCACCCCTGGGTACGGGACATGCTTGGGTGCGAGCGTGAGAGAAACTCGTTAATATTAAAAATTCAAATTGAAAAGAACTGAAGAAAAGGAGATGAAAGTAATTAGTGGATAAGTGTGTACTACGTGCTCATTGACGGCATTCTGTCATCATAATAATATTTGCACATGTTGCATTGTACACTTAAGATCACTTGACAGGAAGGGACCGACATTTTCCTCCCACTTAAAGGGTCTTCTACTTCAACAAACTAGGCAGTTTCACGAAAATTTTAACATTTAAACTTATTTACAGCAAGATCAAATGATAATTTCTAAACTATAAGTATTGGGTGAAGAAAGAGGTTACAGTTGACTGTTTCAATATTGTATTCAAGTTTTGAAGCATATCATTGCGTTAGGCACATAGCCTTTTGCTGCTGCCATTCCCTTGGTACACCAGCTTCTCTACTTTATCTCTATCAACCCATATTCGGTTTACAACTATCGAAACTTCTACTTACAGCACGTTCAGTCACTATTTCGGTTTGTTTTCCCCATTTACATAATTGCTGTAATATTTCAAATTTGTCAAAGAGAGACCAAGTTTTTAATCGCCTTTTTGCAAACGATATTTTAGATGTTGCATCGGCTTATTCTTTCGCACAAATATAGGTAAATGTAATGAGGGCACATCTGCAGACCCTTTCTTATCTGAAATCTCTGGGAATTTCACTCCCCTTTTCAAATATATGTACTAAGAATAGGCTAAACTCTCAAATAGAGCGATATTCCCACTTAGACACCACAAAATGACCAAAATGTGCCTAAAAAGTGTCACACTTAGAGGATCGTCCCGGTTAAAGGGTTCCCACATTAACGTATTTAACCCCTATCTAATAATACATGAACCAACCAAGGTCGCCCATTTTTTCCCACATAACCACATGCCTCTTAACAGGATCCCGCTTAAGTGATCTTAAGTGTATTGGCACGTAGATGGAAACAACCATAGGATTATGTGCTGCAGATTTTCAAGACCCCCCTCCTTTCACCACAAACCTGTTTGTGAAGGATATGCGAGAGAAAAGTTTCAGCACAATTATCCGGTTCGTAGATTTTTTCCAATAAACTACGTGACCATGCATAAAGTCAATGTTATGAGTACATATGTACACACAAAATAGAATACAAATAACTAACAATAGGTAAAAGTTGAGATTCATTGTTTTTCTCACATCTGCCCTCACACCAAACACCACGAATACCAACAATCCTGCAAATAGCATTTTGCTGTACGTCAACACCAAATTGCTGTGATCGATTTCATTCGTGACTGGTGGACCGGCTGCAAAATCAAATGCCTACGTCACCATAAGAACAGCAAGGAAATGGAAACGATGATTGCAAAGTCTAATCTTTGCAGAAAATTCGCAGTACTATTATGAAATACTTTCGCAAAAAAAATGTGAAAAAGAAAGTGGTCACCTTTACCTTTGCTAACAAAGTAGCACTACTATGACGTAATTCAGTGAATGTAAGAAATAATTGGACGGCTAAAATAGACTGACCGGAGAAATTGACCTCCATGTGCTGTGTACCACTTTCTCCCCCCGCTACCTAATTTCGGATTTTATCAATAATTTATTAAGCGAAAGGAATAGACTGTCGGTTTTGTAAATGTCAAGTAAATGTCATGCAGTGAGTTGGATTCCTACTTTGACTTTCACTTTGGATTTCACTTTTCACAGACGTTACTGTATGCACCTACTATTTTCTACAATGTGTGTGTGTATGTGTGTTGTGTTACGTATTCATCTGCAAATTGCACGTGGTGACAAAGGAAAGTAGGAATGCTTTGTGAAGCAGTGATCACATGAAAGAGATCTCTAGCGGGCATATGGCAACCCTAATCTTCTTTGAAATGATATGTAGTCTTTCAAATGTAAAATTATTCGTCAGTGATAACGCTGAATTTTTTGGCTGGAAATGAACAAAATAGGTCAACCTGATGTATTGTTGCTTCGTGTCTTCAAATGCAATGTTTCACAGATGTTCTTTTGGATGAACAATATCAAATTTAAATAATACGTGGAAGCTTTAAAGATAGCTATTGTCATAAGTTAAGAGAATGACTTGACAAAATGAGAAGTTTTTAATGTACCTACTATATTTTTTCTTCGAGAATTATTGGCAGTTTTAACTTACTTAATTCATGTTTTATACTTCGGTCCCACCGCAAATTCACATTGCGTTATAAGCAGACCTCGGAAATGCATGCTTAAAAATTGGTGCCTGGCGTTTGCGGCTATAACTTTATAATCTGATCACAGATTATTTTAAAATTTTGTATGTTTGTATTTATGATTCCTTGTCATGACACCATTCTCATAAATATTGCGCACCTACTTTAATCCAATTGAGCACAGTCAACAGACATTTTTGTCATATTTTACGACATACATATTTCGACATTTTTCACATATTTGTATTTATCGATGTGAAAGAAATCATATTCGCCAACATTTTTTAATTTTGTCGAGTCAAAAAAATTTAGTCAAAACTCTTTCAAACTTTATTATTACTTAAAACGTATTTAAAACTTAAAACTTTTAGCTCTGCTTCCAGAACAAAGAGTGGCACTTCCAGAACTGGCAAGTGTGGCCACACAATGATGTAAACATCAAGTAAAATTAATTTAATGTCACCATAATTGCATTAGTAGTCATATTTTACCGGGGTTAAAAGCACATGGTTATTCTTTGTTGCAATAAATAGTATTAAGTAAAGAACATTTTGTACTGTAGCAGTTTCACTACCACTATTCCACAATTATCATAAAAAATAAGCACGAGTTTGTAAAGGAGAAAGACGAGTTTACGTAATAAGTCTATTTTTACTAGTTTACTAAGACGACTTTACACCAATCCATCTCGCCTGGTGGAATAATAATTATTGTATCTATAATACTAGAATTGTAGTAGCACATTTTGATTATTTATAGAATATACCCTAGATGCAAAAGCGTACAGCCCCCCTTAATTATCCGGTAGTGAAATTACCTATAGATTGGCCACAATTTAATTCTGGACACAGGCCTTGGTAAGAAAAGTGATAAATCAATACATGTTTCCGCCATAAATCTTCTCTCACGGCATATTCAGAATCTGATAAACTCTTTATCTTTGAAACGCTGGTGTGTCTGGTCGGGAACTTTCTCTCGAGAATTACTTTCTTTTTCCTTGGCTTTCTCAAGTTTTAATGTAACGTATTTGCTGAACAGATTGCTTTGATAATCAAGGAGACCATAAACACTATTACATGCACCATACAGACCTAAGTTCTAATTATCTGCAGTTCTCCGATAGCTCAAGCTTAATCCCTCTTTCCCTCTAAGTACTAAAGGCACAAGATTTCTTCAAGTTCTAAAGTTTAAGCTCCTTAAAGAGCAATAAGTAAAAGTTATATTTATAAATTAATGACATTAATTTCTCTTCAAACAAGGTAACTGAAATCTCGTAATGCATTAATATTTCATGTTTTTTTGGAAAAATATCTATTCCTAACAAAGGTACACAGTTGGCATGTTTTTAATGATGAGGGAATGCTGATTGCGCTTTCAGCACGATCACATTACATTCCATTCCAGCGTGGTGAATGAAAGCGAAATTAATCCGTGGCTGTAAGAAAATTCACTTTTAATCAGTATTCGGTTTCACCACTGTCAGCATCTGTTGTATGTATTTTGGCAACATGTGTTACGAAATTATCTTATTCAGATTAGGGTATATATCATGGATAGGTATGCCTTTTGTTATTTCGACAAATCTAGGGCAGTTTCTTGTGTCAAGAAACGTCTATTACACGGTCTCCAATAATTTTACGCCCTTTAAATTGCTCACCACGATTTAAGCGTTGGGAAAAACCCACAATCAGTGCAATAGCAGAGGCGCATCTAAATATTAGCTATTTTCAATTTCACGCAGTGCATACAAATAATTTTACGTTCTATTCCCACATACGTGAAAAGCAGGTCTAAATGCATTCCTGTATTTCACCAATTTTGTCAAAGAGTTTTGTCAATTCGCCATTGTGGTATGTAGTAGGTCCGAAAAGTAAATTACGCTCATTTACGTAAATAATTTGAAGCCAAAAGAAAATCATGGGCATCAAGAAGCATTCAATTCAAATCTATGTGAGTTAAAAAGGTGGTAGGGTTAATAATCACAGGTTCGGGAATGTAATATAGAATTTGGGAATTTGAATATTGTGATTCACATTCTGCACGGGACAACTCACATGCACATAATATGATTGCGATATACGCTAAAAGAATTGATGGAAGAATAGGCTACTACACTTTCACCACTTTTGCAGCAGCAAAATAAGACACTGCGTCGTAATCTAAGCACGTCCGTGGACTGAGAGAACAAGGAGAACAAGAAGACGACCACTTTCAAAGGCAAGACAATGCTAACTAAAGTAATTCCTACGTGTTACAGCAGCTTGTACATGGTGATACATGAGCGTACATGTGTATTCTCTGCACAAATAATGCTGTGCTCGCGGTGAAAGTAAACACGTACTTCGTGCATAGCGCAATACATTCTAATGTGGAATCACGGAGAGTGGAGACCCCCCGCGTTCTTTTTCTACTCGCCTTTTTAATTATACGTGCTTACAATACTTTAACACATCTTCCAGTAAAAGGGACTAGCAGTACACAGTGCGCAAAAATTACCGGGGTGTAACAAATTGTGGACAAAGTTAAAAATAAAATTAATGAAATACTTATATATAAATAAAATTTATGTACAAGTAAATTTAATTAAACATAAAAAAATTCAATTGTATTGTGACTGCTCCAAGGTGAAATCGGTTTAGTCACATTTTAGTGATTTTAGATCAATGCCCTACTTGATGATACTATGAGATGAATATAAAAAAGTTTGTTTAGAATGCGACGGTGTTGCGTCACCCGCACGTAGTTATATTGTATAGTATCATCAGTATATTCATTAATTATAAGCAAGACGACGTGCATTATTAAAATAGACATAAGAGTGGTTCTATAGTTGCAAAGTGTTCTCTAAATTTCTGTTAATGGAATTGCTTGAGAGCAAAGTATTAATGGTGTGTATTGTGTTAACATTTTGGCCGCTACTTCTTCTTCGTTGAGGACACGTAGTAGTAACACTGACAATCACAGCCAAAATCACTTTAGTTCATGCATTCATGCATATATGCACCACCACCACCAACAACTTACTTTGAGGAAAGTCCCCACGAAGAATGCATAATAAGATGCATTAATCTACATATTAATTACTGTAGCACGTTTTAGCTACAAATTTAATCACTCGTATCCTCCTTTGTTCTCTCGGTGTGTGTGCATTACGCATGACATTTCTCTAAATATCAATTACATTTTCGTACACCTGCCTCTTTCCAGGAAAGATTGTTATTACAATCAATTTACAATCAGACTTATCTGCTGAAGTTTCTGACGCTCTGTACGTGTTGGTCTATAAATAAATAAAATCGATGTTTACAGTAGAATTAAATGCGTTTATCTGTAGGAGAAAGCTTTTCATGTCACTATCATCAACGTTGTGTGTTAGACTCCTAATTATACTTCACTCACTTCAGGAATGACATGCTTTCACCACAGGAAGTGAATTGATTTTATTTTCGCCATTAGCACTCTTTCATAAAAACATACGTAGGAAACTAGCACTGGCTTGGCTTTCTCCATACAAACATATGCCTTGAAAAGATTGAAAGGTATGTGTAAACAGTAGCACGAGAGTGGGTACATATTCCATTGCGAAGTTGGAAAACTCTTTTGGCAGTGTGTCAATTCGAAAAGTCTTTGTTGTTGTAATGAAGTAAATACGAGAAGATAAACTAGGTAACTAAATAATAGCTTCGAAAATAATAGACCGATCCAAATTTGTAGCCATTAGATGGAAAAAATTGTTTCTTCGGATGAATAGTTGGGAGACTTCGTTAAGAGACTTTCCCTTGAGCAGCACTCAAAGCCTTTCACTCATCTCGTTTGACCTTCTCGCTGAGAAATGTAACATTGAGTGGTGCACGCACATGAAGATATATACTTTATAAGGGGAAAAACTGTGTAAGGAACTGGTGAAAAGATTTGAACTTTGTTCCTATTGCAGCTACACATCTATCAATCTTTCGTGTCTATTTTCATTGGAGTCAAGAGATAACCTCGACGAAAAGTGGCGAAAGCACGGCGCCCGCCTTATAATTCTCTTCACTGATTTACCTAAATGGATTCGAGTAGTTTTTAACATACTTTCCTCCAAGTTGCACGATGGGAGACGTATTAAGGGCATTGTCTTCTGATGGATTTATTACATGGAAAAATTACGACTTGAGTCTATTCTGTGGCGAAGATTTGAAAACATTATTACTCAACCATGTGTAACTGGTTCCTGACAGATACTCTCAGTCAGTTAGGATAGGAGAAAAGCTATTTACTTAAAAACTATAAGTAGTTTTGTATTTGAAGGTTTCTGTCATTTTCGGAACTCAAGAAAATTAATTGCAGTATTTCTGGAGAAGATAACTGATGTAGACAGTGGTTGTGCTATTGTTCACTACCGGGGAATAGACACACGGGTTTTGACCAAAACTCCAAACAACTAGATTTTTTGGCAACAACCCGAATCACTAGATTTTGGCCAACAATTTGAACTAGTAGATTCATTTTTGGCCAAAAATTCTAACAGCTTGATTTTTGGACAAAATCGTAGAGATCAAAGAGACACCCGGACCGCTGCGATGTTTGAAAAAATGCAGTGCAGGAGCTTATTGATAGCTTTATGTGCAATGGTTTTGGCAAAACCCCAAACCCTGAAAACGCAATGAAAACCATGTGCTTACATTTGTTGCCTGCGATAAATAAATCTGTACATTCTGGAACAAAGTCTGCAATCAGAGTGATAGCCGTGTGAATCTCTTTTAGCTTTGATGACACAGTACATCACTGCAGTCATTAGGGAGTGTATTCAAATGAGAAGCTAAGAGGGCAGAGAATCTAGGACAGGGAAAGATGCCTACAGAGCAACGACATGAATGATGTATTATGTGATTATCTCACCAAAGAAGCAGGAACAGAATACGATTGAGTAAATGGTGAAGAAAAGAGCTCTGACATCCGTTCGATCAAAAATGTACTCTGTCGGCTCCATCCACATTGTGTTGCCCACTCCCCGTGTGACGTTCTCTGAATGCTCCAAGCTCTCATCTGTAATAAAAAATAACACAGCGCTTTGCTTAGGATTGTCGGCTCCATCCACATTGTGTTGCCCACTCCCCGTGTGACGTTCTCTGAATGCTCCAAGCTCTCATCTGTAATAAAAAATAACACAGCGCTTTGCTTATATCCTTTTAGTTGTTCACATGGTCCACACTATGCACAACTATCTCACATAACACAGACACAGACAATGTTCTTCACATACTCCTTATGCTCTTCTCATGTAACATCATTCTCGGGGAAAACGAAAAGTTGATATTTCCCACTTTTTACCATCGGTAAAATTGGAAATACCATAGGAAATAAGGAAACGGGAAATTTTATTGGAAATTCCCACTTTTTCAGCCCTCTGGGATGAGGAAATCAACTGAGGTGGGAAAATTTTAAACCCTGGTGAAACTAATACTATCAATAGTGGGGTGGATTGCAAGAGTGGTGGATAGAGCGTCGCTAAAACTTTTGTGCTCTAGAAAAATTCTTTTGCAATGGACATCATGCCAATTCAATTTGCACGGAGCAGCTTTTGACTAGCAAATCGTACGGAGAAAGCATTAAATATACGGAATCTTCTGATAAATAGTCTAGTTTCTCTCATGAAGAAAATCAAATAAATTTGAAAGGTGGATTCATAGAGCTTTCAAATTTATTTGAAGTTCTGTCATGCTTTCGTACGAAAGCATGACAGTTACTACATGAATTTTACATTGTGACTTCGTGACTTGTCAGCTAAAATGTCATAATGTACCTGTAACATAGTACTATAGCATTGTTTTCCTTTATTATTACTCTTTGCACAGATCAGCGGTGCTTACAATAGAATTATATATATAACAAATAATAATATAATGCTCCATCGTTGTTGACTCACCTTGGATAATAAATAAAAGGAGAGATATTTGTGAAAGTTACTGAACGTTCACTTGCAAGAAAATTGACGACGTAAAATAACAAAGAGAGTCAATGCGAAAGTTGGAAAGTGTAAGACAAATTGCAGCTGCCGTATTAAAGTATTGCATTATGATCTGTGGCCCTGAGTGAGAAGATCTATTTTTATGGATAGATATTAAAATATATATGGAATATATATGGAATATGGAAGATATTATGGAATCCATAAACATAATATGTACATTGCAGAAAACTAAAAAGCAAACAAACAATGATTATTTCTGGTTTTTACCTTTCTTGGTTTAAGGTAAAAAAAAGCATACATTTTTACCTAACATTTTTACCTTTTTCTCTAGCTTAACATGTAAAAAGGTAAAAAAAAATGCGCCTTTTTTGCTCAGAAAAAGGCATGCGTTTTTGCTCCCTGGTAAATTGCAACAGCAGTAGCATCAAATTTATAAAAGAAAGTTTATCGTCTGCAGGCACATCTCACAATGTAATTTTTGTTGATTAATGAGA
>JABASC010004368.1:0-12011 GCA_019776185.1 Plutomurus gul | reverse complement strand
GGGGTGGTAAAAATCTACTCGAATATTTCTGAATAATATGCCGTCGCTTGATATAGGCACTCGGTGATGTATGCGGGTAGGAACGGTCGGCACTAATTTACTTGGACTTTGTTCATTTATTGCTCATATAATAATTTCAATAATTCGGAGCACCTTTGAATTTTTATAGTTACAATAATTTATATAGGTGTTAGCTACCATTCTGTGGTAGCATGATTAAAAATCATGCTATTGGGAATATTAGAATTGTACCGTTTTCCAATGAGATCATTATACTGAATGAGATGTTGTGGTTTATAAGTAGCCGATGGCAACCACGTGCATATTGAAATCAGTTCAGTTTCATAGTGTCGAATCTTTTATGTAATATTCCCTAATAATAATATCAACTTACTTGTTTTACGCATAAAGAAGTTAAGGATTACTTCATACACAGTTTTGCAAAAAAAATGAATTTTCAGCCAAGAGGGAGGAATTTTGGAAACAGGTTCGACAGGTTCGACTTCTTAGACGCTTCATCGTCAGTTAACGGTGGACCACCGTCTCATCTGCGTCGACAAACTAACTTATTCGTTGTCAATCGATTGGGAAATTATTATTCTCATTGTCGTGGATTCATTGTTCTCGGCCCTGGAGGCTACCTGTACATGTTGGCATTCCCATCACTAGCCATCATTTTAGCATCTCTCATTTTCCAGTCAGTTCTTCATTTCCTTTCATAATCAACTCATTTTTATAATACGTATTATTATTCACCTCCAGTAATTTTTAATGTGTGTGCATCCATCAGAAGTGAACTGATTGCTATTGTGTTCCACAAAAACGTGGTAACAGCAGGATACGTTATCATAGCGATCGCCATCCTCTTTTTCCTCATATCCAGCTCCAGTGATCCAGGAGTCGTCCCCAAAGGTGACACACTGTTTTCATACGTTGTGCTTTTTTCGGAGAAAAAAAATACTCCAATATATCTGAATGTTATAGAAGAAAATATTTCATAAATTGTTAAAAGTGTCTAACGGCTTTATTATAGGTAATAAAGGGTGACTAATAAAATTCTAACTTTTTACTACAATTGCTAGATTACAGTTATTATAACTTGATGGCGGAGACGACCAGACATCGTGTCTCCTTTCCAGGACAGAGATACTACCGTTACTGTTATCACTGTGGCTGTCTACGACCTCCCCGAAGTTACCATTGCACAATTTGTAACGTTTGCATACGTGAGTTAGTTGATGCATTGCATAATAATAGTGGATAAAGAGACTTGCACATTTCTTGATTAACCCAAAACATACGTACTAGAAAAACGGGTGTTACGTAGTTTCACAAATTAATTGTATTTCTTGATGAAGGTAGACAAGATGTGCATGCAAGTATTATCGGCAGTTGCGTGGGAGAGCGAAACTTCCGGTCATTTCTCTGTTTACATATTGCATTGGCAGTGCTCTCCATCTACCTCCTTTTTGTGCACGGCAGAATCATTCTAAAAAGTAAGAATTTTTTTAAACTTTGCCATAATTGTAAAGGTGTTAAGAAAAAATATGACTATGACCAGAAACCAATTTCATAAACTCCCTATCCTGATAGCATTGTAGACTTGTAATTATAAAACTTATCAAATCAGATTAATCTGAATATATAGGTACACAGCCGAATTATCTGTTATCCTTATTTGTTTGTAACATAAGCGGAATTTCTATTTTATTCTTCGGATTGCTGCTTGCGCTAAAGTGCTTAAACAGTAATTTGTAATATGATTTTTGTTAGTACTGCTGAAACATGTGAGGGGAGACTTTATGATGTTGTCCACGAATTTATCTGTCAGTACAATTTCCTTCATCTTCGGAGTGATTATATTCATTCTCCCGAATATCGGATGTTTACTTCTCTTCTACAGACTCTATCTTATCTGTGTCAACAGAACTTGTCGAGAGGAATTCCGTGTAAATATGTTGCACTCAATTGCACTGATTTTGAACACAAAAAATATATTAATCATATATCTAAAACTCTATAATATTATTAAATGTAAATGCTTCACAGATTTTCAGCGGCAAAGATATCGACGGTCCTCCTTATGTGAAAAAAATCGGAAAAAATATTTGGGAGTTTATTATGCCAACACTGTCCGGCAGACCTGCTTTCAGTAATTATTTTATTTAATTCAATTGTGATCTGAACAAGAATTTTGTTCACAATAATTGTTCCTATGATTTCATAGAGAGGAGAAGTCCGAATGTGGTGGATGCGTCAATGTCAAATTTTTCCAGGGGTATCTCTAGCATGGGGAAATGATTTCGCAGCCACACTCGATAGCAATGATTTAATTGTGGTAATATAATTATAATAGAGAAATATTTTTATAATAGCATTATTTCCATTTGAACCACTCGACAATTAATGCAATTTTACTTTTTGTTTGGAATGTTCTCAGAATAGATCAGGCAGGCATCCACTTTTCAACAATCGAGCCACGGCAGAATATGTAATTTTTTCATTCCTCCTGAAAATTGCATATATTTTGCAATTTTCTTTTTGTTTGGAATGTTCTCAGAATAGATCAGGCAGGCATCCACTTTTCAACAATCGAGCCACGGCAGAATATGTATTTTTTTCATTCCTCCTGAAAATTGCATATATTTATGCTCTCTTCAATAATTATTCCTATAATTTAATCTTCTAAAATGATGTAACAGATCAACGAGACACACGTCAGCGATGCATTAGCAATGAGGAATCTCGCAGGTGTTGCTCGGGGGAAAACGTGCTCTTCTCTACCACACCTTCAGAATGGAGGTAACCATAATCGGTGTCCGACAAATTGGATTGAGCGTTAAAATGTGCTAAGAGAAATTGGGTCCAATGAAGAGTCTTGGTCCAACCATCTCACTCGAGAAATAGGGCGAAATATTTTAAACTCGATAAATTGAGCCAAAGTATAAATCCATGCAGGAAGGTCCGTTTAGGGTTTGTCTACCTCTCTTTTCAATACTTCGCTTCATTAATAATAACATAAACACATTTCACTATGTTACAATATTGTTTATTTTAGGTTAGGTTAATTTACACTGTACAATGTACAGTGTACATAATTTTTAACCAATCTTTCCCGTAAATATTTATACGTTTGGCTCAATTTATCGAGCTTAAACGTTTGGCCCTATTTATCGAGTGAGACGGTAGGACCAACTCTACCTTGGACCCAATTGCGCTTGGCATATTTTAACGCTTGGCCCAATCTATCGGTAATCCCCTTAATCCCATAATCCTACATTTTTTTGTCAGTTACAAGAATCTACAAACAATTCAACAAGTATCTATTGTGCAATTCAAGTTATATTTACTACACTGCAATAATTTTACAATTAATGTGCCTAAGTGTTTATATACATTTGCTGTAGGATTGATGCCTGCGCCTGGAATTCACATAAAGCACTCGAAGGTTCACCGGCCGTGCAAAATATTGCAGAGAAAAATTAAGGACTTTCATGAAAGCAGCTCGTTGTCGAAAGCAGAATTACTTTACCGAAGGCATCACTCGAAACCGACGACATTAAGTGACGGCTGTATTCCTCGCACAGAAAACACCGAGACTGAATTGGTGACGATGGCCAGGGCGTCTCAGATTCGGGCCATCATTGAGAGAGTCATCAACGGGGACAGACGGGGACTTCTCGACTTGTCCAGGAGAATCGACGTCGGAGGTCTCGTTGGAGTCGGTAACCAAAATAAATATTCTAAATTATTCAAAAGCTTCAAATGCCTGACTATATTATGTAATGTGGGAACTGACTTCATGACTGGGACTGTGTGTTGCGTTGTATTATACGAGTAATCATAAGAAAACGATTAGGAGAGACTCGGGATAAATCATTCGCCTCTTAAAAGTAATATACATATATCAGCCTTGCAGAAAATAGATTTCTGATCTAAATGATTTTTTGCAGACAATGTTGATCCTGATGATTTGCAAGTGATAGAAATGCAAAATGGCATACCGATTGTGACTCGGCGTCATAATGCAAATAACGCGAGGGCAGGAGGAGCTCAACAGACTAGTCCCCAGATGGTGGCGGCAGGACTCTTACCTCCCGCTCAGCATTTTATCTCGAGTATAAACGGCATCGTCCGGCGACCCATCAATCAGGGAATAATAGGCAACGGTTATAATGCCATACAACAAGCGATGACGACGGACAACCGAAATCGTCAGGCAAGACGAAGAGAGTTGCGCCATTCATCTATATTGGACAATTTCATGGGAAGTATTCCGTCCTTTCGTCCCAGTGCTCAAAAAATTCGGGATGCTGTGTCCAGACGCAGAATGATCAATAGAGCGTATTACAACAGCCTCGCCAACAGTGGACTGAACCTGAATACACGTAATTCTAATGAACCACAATACGTAAACAACAATAATAAGATATTTGAACCCCCTCAAGGGAACTTAGGGGGTAGACACTGGTAATTGGAACCAGGGGTTTCTAATTTTCCCATCAATAAAGGGGGATGGGAATGGATTCCTGGCTTATTATTTGCTATTTCCAATTTGTCAGTGAGAAAAAGTGAGAATTCCCACATTTAATTTTCCCTTTTTAATCCCAAACTTCTTAAAACCAGTGTTTCGGATGTGTTTAAACCACCCGGTCAAAACCACCGGTTTAAATCAATTTCAACCGGTTAAAACCATTAAATCACCCGGTTTTAACCTGTTTAAACCGGCTGAAATTGGTTTTAACCGGTTTTAACCCCTGTCGAAATTGAAAAAAGCCGGTCAAAACGAAACACTGCTTAAAACCATCCTGTAAATATTGAGGTATGTGACATATTGTAATTTGAAATTGCGGCATGCTGTAAATATGGCGTTTTCTGCTCATCTGTACTACACACTATAAGATTTGTATAAACTGTCCGAATAAACTGTCTGGGATAAGAGTATTAGTATTATAGGGAGGGACTACCCCCCAAAACAACCGCTGGATGCGCTCCTCGTACAAAATGTACGTTTTAACCACGCAGTTGTCCAGTTCCAAGAGTTTGTGATAAGATTTAAAATAATAGACAATATTTTTTGATTTTTAATTTGTATACATCAAAGTATATAATATGAAGAATATTAATTTTCCACCGAATAGAGATAACTGAATTCTAATCGAGATTTTTGTAGCAGCAATTGGCGGAGGATTCACCGAAAGAGTCAGCAGCGACTTACTCAGGGATGACAATAACAACATGAGTGAGTCTGACGATCACCCACAAGGTAGCCGAAGACACTTCCAACGAATGGCCCAATATCTACTGAGAGAGTCCCAACAATTGAGAGATAGCTTGCAACATAGTGAAAGATTGTTGGGAATATCACAGCATCAACAACAGGAAGACAATGAAAATCAAGAAGAATAATGCGGAAAACATTTAATAAAATGATCTAGAGTTCAGCAGGAGACATTTTGGGGAAAATGCAACAGGCCGATTTAATCACTCCTGAAACAAAACTCTAATTTAAAGTGTGTAGACTAGCAGAATTTGCTAGCAGAGCTATTCTATATAACAACTAATTTCGGTTTGGGGGTACTAATTTTGTGTTCCAACAGTATCACAGAAACTCATCCGCTAGGACTGAATTATGAATCGAAATTATAATGGCATGAGACAGATAATTTCTTCAGAAGAGATTTTTAATTTCTTTATTCAAATTATGTATTACACTCCAATCATGGATTTAGGCATTCTAATGAGAAATTGGAAAAGAGCGTGCATAAAATGAAAAATCCCACCCGCTACCCACATCTGAAAACAATAAATGTTTTTACGAAAGAAAGCATAGATGTGAACAATTCATTTGTACTCGTACTTTGTGTGGCAAAAAGCTATGATTTACTTTTCGAGGATTTCTCTGTTTGAGAATTCAAACCAAAGTTCACAAAGTTCAAAGATTTCAGTAATTTAAAAAATAACTGACCAAAATGGCAAGTGTCTTTCAATAATCTTCAGTGAACAATGAATAAATGTATTTTGGTTGCAAATTTCAGTTGTGATAGTGCCTTGAGATCTTTCCAGCATTAATGGACACTGTCCAAAGCGGTCAAAAATACTCATAAGTACAAAATGGAGCCCAATTTTTGCAGGTTCCTGAAGGAAACTAAAAAATCGACAATATTTGTAATGCCACTTTCGTCTTTCGAATAATCAGAAATGGTTTTATTAAAATATTTATTGAACTCTGTTTATTGTTTATCTGTACTGTTTCTCAGTCTAAATATTTATTGAACTGAAACGGATTAGTTCACATTTTGGAAATTGACATGTAGATACATATACCTATGTATGTGAAATTTAAATTTATTTATACGAAGAACTTGATTTATCTGTATTATTCAACACAAAAACATTATTAGCGAATTTATAGGAGCAGTGCAGTACAATAATGGCTTCTTGGTCGGAATAAATAATTACCCAGGCCAATCATCAGAATGGGCAGAATATAGAATCCTGTGATGGGTCTTCGTGTGTCCGGACCGATTGCACAAGGAACATTAATCGCGCATTGGCATTTATGGTATTTGTTACAGCCTGCGTTTTTTTCACACTCAATATGGAAGCTGGAATGCTGTTTAATTCTCCTTGTTGTATTATACCAAGGTCTACACCACAATCCGGCTATTACTCCGCAAAATTCGTCTTCCTCCACTTGAGAAATGACGACTGACTGGTCATCACTTGTATACTGCATGCATCGGCACACACTGTTCAAACACATGCATAATAATTACATACATTAAAAGATTTAAGAAAGTGGGGGTGGGGGTGTTAATTTAGTACACTCTTTCTATTCGATGCACTAAACACAATTTCGTGAATGCCCAAAAATAGAAAGTGTGAACCTATTGTGAGCCTAACCCCGTCTGGTTGGCGTAAGTCGTAGGTACTTCCTTTTCATTTCGTACTGTACTACTTTCTGTTGTGGTTAAAACTGAGACATTTGCATGAACACATTCCTCCAAGCTGATTCCAAAACAAATGCTCTGCCAAAAGGCTGTTTTTTTCGTTCTGTTTCCACTGTGTAGATCGTCGAACATGCGCTTTGCATCAGTATCGCGTGTGTTCCTTAGAAATTTTTGCCAAATTGGCTTCATTAGAGATTCATAAGTTGTGAGATTGCACGGTTTGTTGTACCAACTTCGGTACCGATTCGTGTAGCTGTCAAGTTCCAACTTATTGGAGGCCGATGACACGGTTGTCGTCTCTTCATTGGCTACGCAGGCTAATGCTAATATTAATACTAAAAACAATGAGGATGTTAGAGCGATTAGAGAATTCATCTTAATCTTTCATTCATTAAATGCCACGTACGAAGAAATGAGATTTCATAAAACATGTAAAAAGGAAAATATTGGGCACAATCCCCAGTAATTAACATTACATCAACGAATCTGTAATCTGCATCAATGAATATAACATGTTGACTTGACGATATCACGGGAAAGAGAATTGAAATTGAAAGTGAGAACACTTGCCCATTTTTGAAACTTTCCGTGGCAGAGTCGAATCAAAGGCAATACTGTTTTGGATTTTTGCCAAATTTTAAGATTTTGAGGGCAAAATGGTTTCCGCGAAATACATATGCTGACTTACGACCAGTTTTGACAAGGAAATGCGATTTCCACACACAAATTATTTAGCTAATTTGTTTGTCGGACTTTTATAAAATTCTCAGCTTACGGACTTTTTATCATATTAGCAAATACTACCCTTGCCTTCTCAGAAATCAAAGCTGAACACGCGCTCACAGATGTATGGCTCCAGTATCATTCATTTACGTAGGAAAAAGTCTGCCTAATAACAATGCGTTTTTCCTACAGGAACACAGGTGATGTAGGTACAGAACTCATTACATTCTTCTTTTGCATACCCTCATGCATATAAAAGACGTGAATCAGTCTAAATGAGTTTTCCAAACGCCCAGTGCACGGGTTATTTATAAATATGAAGAAATTGTAATGTAGATACGAAATCCAATAAAGTAACATAAACAACCATACAGGAAAACTTTCTCACTTGCGCTTCCAACCCACTGATATTAATACATGATAGTGTACTTTAGGGTTTACTCTTATCTACAGACATCTGATACAGCTTTGCACCTCTTGATAGAGTTTTGGCGGAAACCGGTTGATAAACTGGTAAATTCCAAACTACGAATCTAGACTAAATACATCTTGATCTAAATTGCCCATTTTTCTGGTCTACATACTTTCAATATTCACAGAATTTGATGAAATTAGACTGTCGAGTGTCATTTTACTGTCCGCCTGTTTCCACATATTTAAAGTTTATGTACACGCACGACAAGCTTTTCAGAATACATCGCAAAGGTAATCCATGAAAATGTACATACATATATCAGAAAGCAGTGGGGAAACCATTATATGTATTTTAGGTCCATGGGCAGCTCTGGACCCCTACTAAAATTTAAAAGTTAGGGCCTTAGTCTTTAGCCATGGCCTAGTTACGCCACTGGCAGTAAGGCTTAGATGTGTAATATGGTGTAGTCGTGTTTGTGATAGAAACACGAAAGGTAAACAGAAGGAGGGTCAAGAGTCTTATTTATAAATAAACGAAGAGTCATCAAGTAAACCGACCCACAGGTAGAATGGCTAGACAGTGACATTTCTGAAAGACAAAACTTGACCATTGGTCCGCGTGCAGACAGTACGGGAAAGTTCTTCATAAACCGGTACTAAGGGTTCACCAGTCTCTCGACTCTCTCTCTCAAGAATTCTATTGTTACGACAGCAGCCCTCAAGGAATCAATCAGAGAAAGTCTGTCCTTATCCTATTAAATAATAATAAGGTAAACTCTCTGCCTACGGAACTATTTCATATAACTTGTAAACTTGTATTTACAACGAAAAACGTGTAAATCACCACGACGCCAATGTTATAAGGATAAGGTCTGACAAGTTTGTCGTTGTATTTAAATACAAGTGTAAAAGTTATATGAAATAGGGCCCTGAATGTTAACGTGTTTTTGTATACAGAGACCACAACAATAGGGACTTTGAAATAGAGGAATTGTGTAAAGACAGACCCTGACAAGTATTAATGTAATGAATGAAATCTGGCCACGCTCTCTCTCTCCCTGCCTCTGCCTTTCGAATGAAAAGGATGATGGATTACAATTAGTAATACACACTGTGCTCTAGAATGAATATATTTGTCGGTTATATGTAGATACACTGGGCTTATAAATTATGGAACTTACAATTAGAAATTGGAGCAACTCAAGGATAGAAATATTTTCGGCACTGGGTCAACACTTTTTCAGAGACTACAAATACTGCTTGATGACTTCCAACTCTGCTTAGTACGTGAAACCGCCAACCCTAACAAATTACAATTTTCAGTTCCGTTGCCATTTCAGATTCGTAGAATATTTCGCTTCCGCTCACTTCAACATGTAAACACTAGAAGAAACTTTTCTAGTAATTGACGTGCATAACATGAACCACTGTTCATTTTCAGTGATTATCATCATTTAACTTGCAACGAACATGAAAATTTTGGTAAGTAAAATTTAAAAAAAAAAGTTACAGTATAAAATTATTATTTTAATCAGATTATTTTTAAGAGTCAAATATTTAAATTGTAATACAATGATTCATATAGCTAGTAGGGCTTTTCCAAACACAATACAGAAATAATTGTATGAATCCCCTTTTACTTTCGATTATCCAATAACAAAAACACAAACAAAGTATTAATTATAGAAAGCCACCGAGCTTATTGTTCGGAGACTCACAACAAACGTTGAATTTCAACCATTTAAATCATTGTTCTTTGGTTAAGTGGATTAATTACGATCGATTAAATTCGGTGCAAACCAATTTTGTTTCAATTATTTATTTGGTTCAAAATTTATTCATCCTTTAGTGCAAAATAGGTATATGTACATATATACTTATAAATTTAGTTTCCGAATATTGTATTATACATTCTGCATATTCAAATAATAAAATTAATGTATTTTTTCCATGTGAATTGAAGGTGGCATTTTTGGTGACGATATTTTTGAAGCCTGGTCATGGCTCCTACAATTTTGCTGCTCGTTCTTACACTCCTCAGCATTTTCTCGGCAGAGGTGGCAGCAGTGACTTCAACGACCGAAATGGCTTCTACTCGAAATACAACACAAATTACAACAGCATCTCGTCGCCGGAGTATTTCGGCTCATATAAACCTTCCTATTTTCGCCCCGCCCTTGCTAAGTCCCCCCTACGTTCCAGTGCCAGTTCCAGTGCCAGTTCCAGTAGAGGTAGTTCCTCCTTTGGTAGTCTACCCGCAACCCCTACCTCCTCCTCCTATAGTGTTCTACCCCCCACCTCGACCTTTAGTAGTTTACCCACGGCGCCCACTCCCACCTCCTTTAGTTATTTCCCCCGTGGTTCGCCCTTCAATCAACATTTACAACAACCGACCGCTTCTGCTCCCTCCTGGCCCTCCTCGTCGGCCGCTGGCCGCCCGTGGTCACAGGCCCCGACCACCCAACAGACACCGGCCGCATCACTGAACACTCCAGCGCAATTCCAACAACAACAGCAGAATTTGCCGCCGATTATTTATGGTTCGTCCCAAAATCTTTTCTCTCAACAACAACAACAATCGCCAGCCCAAAAATCTATTTATACGCCCTCCCCCACAGCGACAACTAAACCGCCCACATATTCAATTTCATTCAGCACGTCAGTCCTCGGAAATTCAAACGGACCAAGACCCTCCTCCCCTCACACGAGGTCACCTGCAGACGAACATGCAGCGGCTGCGGGAGTCAAACAGGCACACCGACAACCCGCGCTTGGATTCGGCCGGGGTCAGCAGGCCTTGCCGACGTTCTCACCCCCTCTACCCTCACCAACAACTAGCGGAGGAGCCCCCCGGGGTCAGCAGGCCCTGTCGACGTATGCCCCGCCCACCGCTACACGTGGGGGAGACCCAGAAGCAAAATTCAGTCTCACATTCACCCCACCATCAGCGAAGGCCCTGTCAGAAATCCCGAAAAACCTTTGGGGACGGCTACCCTGGAGCCAGCAACACTACGAAGACCCCCAAGATGACGCCACAACCACCGTCAGCCTGCAGCGAGACCAACCAAACGGAAAACTACCCAAGTTCACCACCGAGTCATCACATTCATCATCATATACATCTCTATCATCATCCGAACAGCACGCACCACAACAGCACCAAGAAGGAAAAGCCCAAAGAGAAGCACAAGCTGCCCAGACTACCGCCACCACATTTACCAACCGGCCCAAGAATCCACAACCCAATCCCACTGGGCTGCCTGCTGGCCCTTCCCGTCTTTCACCCCATCCTTCCAAGGAATCATTTGGCCTGTCTGCTCTCTATCCCTGGAACGCCAAATCTGATTCGAAGAAGAAGACAAGCGGGAAACAAAGAAAATCATCTAAAAAAGAACAAGGGTCATCGTTTAACATGTAACTTTTATTATTTTTAACTTTTTATTTCCAAGCCCTTAAAAAATTAACAAAAAATTAACGAATTAATTATTATGATTTGTATTACAGATTTGGGAAAACTGAATTTGAACTTGAGGAGGAAAACGAGGAAGGGAGAAGAGCAAAATCCTCCCCTGATTCCCCCTTACTTCATGTGAAGGAAGGTTCTTTCAGTTGGAAAGGCTCTGATGGGAAGGTCTACGAAGTTCGCTACACGGCAGACTCTCAAGGAGTGCTCCTAGAAGGTGATGACAAGTTAGAATCGCTAGAATCTTCCCTCAGCCCCTCATTTCTTTCCGAGTCAAAAAATTCGCCGAGTGAATCCTCGAAAGATTTGCCGATCCGTATTAAAATTGCAGCCGAGGAGTCGTCTGGGAGTTATTCGTCACCAAACCACCAGAACAGCTTCAGTTTGACCCCTGACGAAGAGTTTTCCTCCCCTTATGAATTAGAAAAGGAGTTGGAGGGAGGATCGAACAAATTACA
>JABASC010004367.1:0-12011 GCA_019776185.1 Plutomurus gul | reverse complement strand
TCCATGGATTGCATTTTAGTAGGTGCGATGACTACTGCTGTTGTTGCAGTCACACAGCCATTCTTTCGCTGCAATAGCAGAAGCGGTAATAGCACCAGCGCTGCACACTATAACACAACACTCTCTTATTGTTAACAAATGCCGACAGTCACTACCACCTACTCACAATAAGCCGCGCGCTTGCACACATACAAACACACACACATACAAACACACACACATAGTAGCACACACGCCGCAGCACACTAACATTCCCCCGCACTCCGCTCCACAAACACACGACTGAGTCAAGAGCATAATAATAAGCAAAGCCAAGTAGAAATCCATGAAATTCACTATGAGGTCTATGTGTGCTGCTGCTGTTGCTCTGGTCTGGTGTTTGTGTGTGTGGACTGTGGACATGAAGCAGTCAAGTCAAGTCAGTCCACATGGGGAGACCAATCTAGAGACTTACTAACTAACACAGTACATACATTCAACCAATACACACAATACGGCGTGCCGAGGAAAATAAGAATGAATTTAGCCAGAGTAAAGCGAAGCGTGACTCATTTTGTGTAAACGCAAAAGGACACAGTCGCACTGGTGTAACTACCTCATCTGTTTCGTAGTAGTAGTAGTAGTAGTAGTGGCTGTTTTGGGGAATAATTTAAAATAGAGGAGGACAGAGCGAGTGTGAGAGAGAGAAAGCGAGAGAAAGGTCCGTTGCTACTATCCACTTCTTCCCCCATGCTCACCACACGACAGTCAGTCGACCGGGACCAGTTATTCACCTAGTTTGCATTTCACAATTGCACCAGGGACACAGCCAGGCTAATGTCTAGATGATGACGGTCATTACAAGTTGGCTAATGCTGTCAAGCTACCCGAAGCGTGAATGAAGGATTTGTTTACATTTGCTGTGGTTGCTTCCACATAAATAAATGATAAGTCCATTAGGTAAGGTGTGTGCACCGAAGGCATCGACGCTCCACCAGAGAAACGCCTTGAACACTATAATATGCACGTGTGTATGTGTGCGAAGCTATACTATAGCACTATATATAACAAGGTAGGTGGTTGTATGTAACTACTTACTAATAATACGTCCTAGCACTAACCGCTGTTGGCAAACACATTGCGCTCATCACGCCGTGAACACTCTATTGCATGCTTACCTGGACTATGCTAATATTCGGCTGTTGATTGCACTGTACATACTAAATAAATATGTAAGTAGATAGGCAGGTAATGTGTACTCATTGACATACGCAAACTATCTACTACTACAGCAAAAGCATATATGATTCTAAGTGGGGATTCATTCTCCAGCAAGCAGCATGTATAAAATATGTAGTGTAAGTCCTGGTGCAGTGGTAGTGGGAGAAAAGTGGAAATAGTATTCTATGGTGGTGGGCTTGGGTAAATACACAACAAATTAATCGGCTACAAGTGGAGTGAGAGAGAGAGAGAGAGAGAGAGTAAAAGTGTGGACAGTGAACGTTCTCTTTACCTTAAGTGAGCAATTTGAAGGGAACAGCTTTGGCTCCGTCTTGTCAATTCGATTATAGGACAAGTCTATCAGATCTGTCACACAAAGTCCACTCAGATCAATACCTCGTTGGTGGAGTTTGTTGTGGGACAGGTCTAGGAATTTGATCACGTATCGTCGACTTGGTGGCACAATCAGCCGATCGATATCATTAT
Source organism: Plutomurus gul (assembly GCA_019776185.1). Taxonomy (NCBI): domain Eukaryota; kingdom Metazoa; phylum Arthropoda; class Collembola; order Entomobryomorpha; family Tomoceridae; genus Plutomurus; species Plutomurus gul. The sequence continues at coordinate 10,325 of JABASC010004367.1, read as the reverse complement.
GACTGATATTTAGGCCACCGATGAAAGTGCGCCGCCCGAACGTCTCCATGTGGAACTGGCCGAGGGAATTGTGGCTGAGGTCGACAAGTGAAAACTTATCCTGTGCCAAGGATCCTGCTTTAAGAGACTTGATCTTATTGTGGTTCAGATAGAGATTCAGTCCCGGATGAGAAGCCAAGGACATGCTGGACCCGGATGGATTTGTCTCGGAAAACAATGAGGCGGATGATGATGAGGAGGAGGATGAGGAGAGTTGCTCATTGGGTGGTCGCGTGGGTGATTGAGATGCTGAGGAGTGTCGGGACGGTGGAGCGACCGCGAACGCGTTCTTCTCCACCGTGTGTATTGAGTTGTAACTCAAATCGAGATTAATGGCCTGGAAAGACAAGAATGATTCTGAATGAATCGTTTGAATTTTATTATGGGAAAGACGGAGGTGAGTAATCGACTGATGAATGTCCGGATGAAACATCTGACGAGGCAGAGAGCTGATGCGGTTCCATTCCAAGTTCACGTAGTTCAGTTTCCGGTTTGAGTAGAAAGTGTAGTCACTGACAATAGAAAAAGAGTGGAAAGAAAAGTTAGGAAATCACTTGGACTTGTTCGCGAGCTAACTCTCGCTCCTTTTTCTCTCTATCTCAATCTTACGGTACATGTATTTGTACATATAGATATTTATAACACTACAACGAGTTGCGACTTTCCCCCGTGAAAACGGGACTACAAGGAATTTCAATGGACACGACAGAATATCTGTACATTGCTTACTAACCTACTACTGGTATAGCTCTTAATACATGTTCATAATGCATATGTTTATGTCCCACATAAACTCACCACCTCTTACTTATATACTTTACTGTATGAGATCTTCCAGGCTTGGAATACTTTTCTCCACTAAAATTCGCATACCTTCACACGATCGTGCGTCTTATTGTTAGTATCCAGTATATAGAGAGATTCATATTATTGCTATTATATACTATCTTCTGTATGTAGTATGCTCTAATGCTAGTACCACTTTTTTGTTCCACCCTGCTCAAGTGTCTCAAGAAAAAGTTTCTTAGACACAGCCTACAAACTATGTAAGACTGCACAGCAAAGTCGTCTTGCTAAGCCAGGTTATGTATAGGCAGTAGTGACTGCAGTCTGTACTGTGTAATTTTTTCATCTTTTCTACCGCTGCTCTCTACAAAGTCGAGTTGAGTCAAGTATGGGTTTTAAACCTACTTCTCTTTTGGCTTGGAGAGAAAGTGTGAAGATAGAGAATTAGAGGAAGCGCTGTTTACTCAACTCGGAGTCAAGTCAAGTCTCATCGTCTTTTATACTCGCGTTTTGATGAATATGAATGCGTGATAAACATATGAATGGCACTTGTTTTCTTCCTAACGTCCTCTCTTTTCTCTTAGCCTACACACTTAAGATTAGATGATGAATTCAGATTTCGTACATAGAAATCGTGAAGATTCTCATGCATGCGATATATTGGCAAGGGACAAACGTACAGGGAGTAACAAAAAAAATTCAAAACTTTATACTTATTTAATCAGATTTGTAAAGAGTAAGCTGTACTCTATATTCCCTCTACGTGTATATACATTGCCATCCACGAGGAATTACCATTACAATATTTTCATTGTAATGATGTGTATGTAACTATGTGGGATAGTGTTTAGTACTTAGATTCCTAAAATCTCGAGAATTTAGCTCTTGTTTTACTATTTAATTTTTGAGAAAAAATTAAATATTCAGGATAAGGTTATTTCAAATTTAGAATTCAGAAAAAATCAACTTGCATAAATTGCATCTAAAGTAGATATACAAGGAATGCCTGATAAGTATGAACAATGTATTATTAAAAAACATGTAATTTAAAATTAATGTTTTGTAATGTTAATCATGATTCATGAATCTTAACATAATACCTTGATGTTATTTGACATCCAGTCTTTCAGTACGATGTACGTCTAAATGAATTTCAAGTTGTGATAGCTTTTTCAACGATTATCTTTTGAACTTATTTCTCAAATCGAATAGGTAGCTAATTATATAATCATACTAAACAAACGATGAAAAAATGAAATGCATACATTATTATTTAACACACTGTAGCACAGAGTAGATCGCAATGTAAACAGAAAGACGCGAACCTTGACCACCTGACTTTCAAAATCTAAACGAAAACAGAGTGTTTGGGGAAGTTATGCCAAGATGAGAATCAACGAGATATGTCACCCTGTACATAGTGAAAGCATCGTTAGAGGAAATGCATGCATCTTTGTTCTACTTACTTCCCCCACTACTGTCTAAGATAGAGTTTAGTGAAAGTTGTGGGGCGTTGTAGGATTTATGTGTGAATGTGTGTGTATAAAAGTGTGTGGTCTGTGTGGCCACAGTTTGTGTTTGTATGCGAGTCCTGGTTGAGAGAGGATAAATGACATTAGACTTTAACAAGTGAGTGAGTATAAAAGTTTGAAAAGTGTCTTGAGAATCTCTATAAAATTGTGAATAAAACATTAAAAAGCATTTTGAAAAAGTTGCAAAAGGCTTGAACAGTAGAACGTAGTGCATTTCTCCATTTAAAAGAATGGCTCCACTTCCGCACTACAGTCTTCTTCCGCTCACTGTACCTCCCATCCTATCCCAAATGAGGGGAAAAGCAGTAAAAGTTGTAAAAGGTAAAGTTTTTAAGAAGTTCACTGCTCACATCTCATCAGCTCTCATTTTAACTCTGCAGAGTCTTCTGTGGACTGCTCTCGTCGAAAAAGTGAAAGCATTGATAAGAAGACTCTTTTTCTTAGATTGTTCCAGATTCCAGGTAGCAGCTAGCCCGCAACTATTACCACGCACCGAGCATAATACACCTTCTCACATTACTCTCTACTACTAGTATAAGTACTATATATATATGTATGTCGCGTCTTATATCCTTTCAGTACTTGAGTGAGCCTAACGGTAATCGTTTTGTAAGTAATGTAAAACCATAAGGTTATATATATATACAATGTAATAGTACTGTAGAGTCTGCACTCTCTATCTCTATATGATCTCGATCTCTAAATATACACAGAGTCCATTGCATTCAAGCGTGGTAATAGTAGTAGGTGGACGGAGGACATAAAAAAGAGACACGTGATGTGAAAGTGGAGGAATAAAGAAAACATCTCACCTGACAATGTGAAGACTATTGTGGTCTAATGCAAGCCATTCTAGATTTCTGAGAGACTGAAAGATTGCTGAATTGAGCAGCGTTGCACTTTTGAGTCCCATGCTGATTTCCAAAGTGGTGAGCAGTAAAGACGGAAATGGCTCCAGTTCACCGGACAATTGACAAAATGACAAACTCAGCTCACGTAAGTTGGGGAACACTTCAGTTCTTAGGACATTTGGTATGGAGGAGCTGGTCTCTGCACTCATCACCTTGGTCGGCGGCGGTTGGGCCGGAGGTACTGCTTGCAGAATGTCCAATTCCAGAGAATTGTCCATTGGACTAATTTCATTATCCATATTAGATTTACCATTTGGAGTTAATGGTTGGTTACTTGTGCTATTGTAGGCGGAGGACGAGTGTGGAAGATCGCTGGGGTGGTTGCTCGTGTACGACAGCGTTCGGATCGGATTGTTGCGAAGGATCAGTGTGCTCAAATTTCGTAATTTCTTTCCTCGGCCAGAGAGATGCGCCAAGTCGTCCAAATGAGCAATTTGATTGTAGCCCAAATTGAGGTGAAATAAATGGGAGCATCGTGTTAGCATTCGTTTGGGAATACGACTAAGTTGATTACCGTTCAAGCCCAAATACGTTAATTTGCACTCCGTTCCTGAAACCATCCATCAATTCGCACTTGAGTACATGCACAAATCTACCGCAGAACAGCCAACATGTTTTGTTTGCTCGGCTGAGAATTAATTGCGGCCGCTCCCTCCCATGTTATGCCTTCCCTCCCGCATCTAATCCCGCCAAAGATTTCCTTTCTCGCTACTCTGTGCACCAGCCGACCCCATCCCATTCTCTAGATTATCAATGTTCCATGTATATACATTCAGAGCTACTGCACTCTCACTTGCCATGTCTCCAAATTTTTATGCCTACCCCCAAAACTATATACTAGAGATAGTAGAATATAATCTCTTAACTGCAAATGGTATGCGTTATAATACCAATTACTCGAGACACAGACACGATCCTATCTTATCGCTACAGGAAGTAAGTAAGGATGACTTTTTGGAGCCGCGCTCTCATCCTTCAGATTGAACACATCTATACCTACTTCTACTAGCACGTTTCTCAAAACTATAAAGTAGGTAAGTTCCTATTATTATTCATCCAGTTAATACTTACAGTCATCATATACCTAGTTTATATGTATATATGGCTTGCTCCACATAAAGTTTTTTATTCTCGTCTATTCCGCTTGTTAGCCCAGAGAGATCTTATTCTTGTGATGAAATAATGAATGAAGGGGAGTATGAACAACAGAAAAAAGGAGGACGTATGAAAGACTCATGTTACCTTCGGGAGCTCCAATGCCGTCATCTTCGAGCAGATTGGAGCCAACGTAGAGGTGCATTAGAGATGTTAAATTGTGGAGCGATGTCCACGGAATAGATTTGAGTCGATTATTCTCCAGATTGAGATATTTGAGCGAAGTGTGCAGTGTGGCAAATGCATCCAGATCAATCATGTGAATACGATTATAGCCCAGAGATAAGCGAAAGATATTCATCGAATGGAACGCAGCAGCTGGTAGCGACTGTATGTAATTTTTGCTCACACTCATGTCCAATACTGTCAGCTGAGCTCCGAAAGCTCTTGTTGGCCAAACCTGCCACACAGACACATATTATTCGAATTGCTTTGGGTGAAAGCCCGCCCGCTTCACACACAGGACAGCTCACAAATCAGCTATCATCAAGACTTGCTTAGAATAGATTATTATGCTACGTACCATCTATAGTAAAACGTGACACTGCTCTCATATGGTATTACTATTCCATATTCATATTAAACTACATAATGTAAACAGTAGAATGTGTGTGTCGCATTGTCAAAAGCACTACTAATACTAGTTCCCTGCAATAAAGGCATTTTGTAAGATTGGATGCATCGTGATACAACATACAACAGTATAACTCTGGCCTTATTATTGTAAACGTACCAGTATAAAATTCTCGGACAAATCCATTTGGTTCATTTGCAACGGACCGAGTCCTTGTGGCCACTCTTGGGGAATGCGTTCCACGGAGCAGCCTCCCAGAAATAAAACAATTTTTACATACATTAGGTGAAACATGGTTTGTTGCTTGCTTGCTACTCTTCGGATATAAAAATATACCAGAGCATATTTCAACGTTTCATTAATTAGCTTTTAACCATAATAGACCATAAAGATGCTATAAAAATGTATCTCAATGCGTTCGAACGAACAAAAGAACGCACACACGCTTGAGAGGGCTAAAACGGCTTGAGGACCATTGCGACATGTACACCATGTACATGTCGCAATCTCTCAATCACATCTCAGTCACATCTCAAATGGATGTCACTTTTTGCAGAGTTGGCAAAAATCTCACTTTCCCCAAGCAGAAAACACATATCTGCAAATTAGCAAAATCTAGGTTGTATTTCACTGTGTAGCTGGACATTTGAATTTTCGAATTATCAATTTCAATCTATTTAACACAATAATGCCACCATCCAAACCATCAAGCACATAGTCAGATACCTCCGAACTGACTCTGACGACGCGCGATATACCACTAATACTTCTGGCCCTACGAACTTTTTGCAACTCCCGTTATTAATCGACGGCTTCGACGGAGCAATACTCTTACAAAGAGAAAGCAGGTATTATAGCTACATTTGAAATTAACGTTCGTGGCGCTCGCGCGGAATTTACAAGCAGTTATAATTTGAACCCCAGAATTTTCAATAGAGTATTGTATATGTACATTTTCTAAGGAATATCTTTTAGCTCAGACTCAGAACTAAGCAAAATAAAAAGAAAACATTAGAGTTGCTTTCAAATCAGACTAACCTTCAAATTAATATTCAAAACGTAATGCTACAAAAATATAACTACAGTTAAACGTACAAATATTATTACACTTCATACAGATACTTACTTACCTCCAAGAAATAACCAGGAGAGTGATCTCAAATGAAAGACACTGGATGGAAAGTGCGACAAGCGATTCTTCATCAGGTTCAATGTCTGTTTCATCAATCCATCATTATTTTTATATATCCCTTGTCGCAGTCTCCGTTGTTTTAGCACGAGTGCCATCAACGGAAGTTGTACTGCTTTAAATGGCCTATATATTTATACATTAATGCAGTCACCACTACTAGCAGTGGTTCACATTATAAGCTAATATAGGAAGACAGCGTAAGTGGTATGCCAGCAGCAGGGTCTACTACTACTACATACTACTACATGCGATTAAGATGTAATGCACCGTGTTTTTATCATGCAATACATGTAATGTGTGTAGTCGCAGGAGCAAAGGAACGTGGAAACCGAAAGGACATTACTCTTCCTGTAGTTGTGATAACACCACACCATAAACTTAAGTATCAAGTCTAAAAGACTGCCGACTTGAAGGAGCAACTTAACTTACTCCGTGTACTACTGTTACTCTTACAGTCTATAATGTGTACTTACAATTTAGACAACATTCCATTCAAGAGTTCAATTCAACCAAACGAACTGAAGTGTAGGGAAGAAGAGGCGCTTGCTACACTGCATCTGAATTGACTACAGGCACACACATAATATCTTCCCGGCAGATACTGCTTTACTTTCTTTTAGCAACGATGTACATGGTATTATGTAGTACAATGGCTGCTCATACTTACTTATGTACTTAGAGTCGTTAGGTGCAAGTTGCTCTGCCACAACTCAACATCAACGGTCAGGTCGGAGGAGGATAATAAAATGAAAATCTAGTTGAAAGTTTGAGATACTTCCTTTCACTTTCCCTCTGCCTTTCTTTCTACTAAAAAAGGAAAGGACTCTCTGTGTGCTTTTGCTCTGCTCCTCCCGAGCACTTCATTCTACAGTGAGCGTACGAGCCGCGATTATTTTAATTATAAACTTTTTGAATCGCCTACTTTGCTTTAAGAGATTTAGTATGTGTGCTGAAGGATTTTATGGATAAAATGTTCTCAAAGGAGTTTTATAGTCGGTGAGAGTTTACATGATCCCAGCGCTCTACTTTCTCCAAAGTAAAACAGCTCTATTTATCTATAGTTGACGTACAGAGAAAGGGAAGTGCCGAGCACCGAAAAAAAGTAGAGAGACAGTCAACTTTAAGTCATCTTGTTTGTAGTGCAACACCGTATTACTTAATCGGGTTAGAGGAATGACAAGATTGCAGATGTCAAGCCCCACTATGTCATGCCATTCCATTCAACGCTCTACCACCCAAACCATGCTACACTGTAAACTACACGTAAGTTCAATATAATATATTGCCAGGTACATTCTGCAACGATTTCTTCTATACCGGCAGTGTTAAAAGAAGAAAATAAAAAAATCTCATGTAGAAAGTATTTGGCGAGCAGAAATTTACAAGATATTTGTATCGAAAGCTATTATAGTATATGTACATATTCCACTATTACAACGGCACTGAGAGAGAGTAGAAATAAGTAACTAAATAGGATTTCGATTGGAGAATTTTTCCATGCACTAAAGTGAAAGTGAATGGGTTGCGGGTGCTGATGAAAAACAAGATTGGAGGGAGGAAGACAGGAAATTGCTGATTGGCATGGTGTGCCATCGAGTACGAAGGGAGTGGAAGCGGTCATAGCACAGCACACAGAGGTAAAGGAACAACATCAGCCAAAAGCAATCGACAAGCAGCCCGAGAATATTGGAAGATAGCAGATAAGAAGTTAACCTGTAAATTAGGAGGGAGATTGTCTTGACTGAGATTCCGAATGAAATTAGAGCTGAGATCGAGCCAAGACAGACGAAGGAAAGCAGGAAATAATTTGTACGGAAAAGAGTCGATCGAGTTGGCCGCAAGGAGAAGCTTCCTCACTGAAGCTGACACAGAGAACCAGTCCCCAGAAAGAGAATTGAGAAGGTTACTGCATCCACAATAAATCATCTTCAGCATCAACGACTTCTCCACAACATCTCATCGTATCATTGCCTATTAGACACGCCACGACCTCACCATTCCACTCCTCTTAACTCTTTTTCTCCCCACTACATATACATACATGCAGAGGTAGCTACTATTTGCACTGCTATTATACTAACTTTAACCTTTTTCGAGCTCCTAAACCTTCCCCTTTGACTGTACTGTACTCGTAGTACACTGTATGTACATACACTGTACACTACTAGTAGCAGTAGCAATAAAGTGTATACATACATAGTGTAAGGGGTAAAGTAATATAGTTAGTATCTGATATTTACTGCTTATATTTACAATCACAGGATCAGGCCTGCTCACTCGTTCATATAAGCCCACAGCTGATTACTGAGGCAAAAACCTGTGCCAATCTTGCGAGCTGTCTTCAACCAGCCAACCAACTCCTGATAAGACAAACATCCGCCTTCTCCCTCAAATCACATCGCATTGTCTCATCTTTGATGTTGACTCAGTCTATTATGTTACCGGAACGGAGGAGAGTCTCTCTCATCATGTTTCCGCAGAACAAAAGCCTGACTGTACTGCTCGTTCCCTGTGCGTACACAAACCACCGTTCCGTACGTACTCGCCTATTATTATCACTGTGGCCCATTGTGTGGGCATTACTGCTCCTCAATGAATCTCCTGTCATACGTAATGTAACTATAGGTATTACGTAACACGCAACACAATATACATGCAACAGTAGCACAACGAGTAGCAGCGGCAGTGGCGCCTGTCTCTTAACTACAGTACAGATATTATGGAGCTTTGGTATAAAAACTCGTAGTTTTCGTCGAGTTGCCAGTTGCGACCTTTAGTTCATCCGACGACTCCATTCTCTCAACTGTTTTGCCCATTGTATTATGGAAAACAGATATGCTTTTGAGGTGGGGTTTAAGTCTTAAAGAGTTGAACTAAAGTTGGGAACATCTTCATTTTAGTTGAATTGCATTGACATGACTCGGGCGAGCTCTATCTCTCTATATCTGCCAGTCAGTAGTAGTAATAAGTAGTAGAGGAAAGTCAAGGCAAGTCGAGTCAAGTCAATTCTGTCTCATTCTCTTTCCTTTCCTTCACTTCACTTAAGTTTTCACTAACTTCTGTATTGTGTTCGGAGTTGGAAAGAGAGAGAGAGAGAGAGAGACTCTTTTGCCCTGTGATAAGGTCGGCAGTAGAGGGGAACTGAATAAATACATTGTAGCTCTATAAGCTTGAGTCTTGGAAACGATGAACCCACCAACGAACACAATGAATTATTCATTAGCATTCATTACGATTTCATAAGTTTTCGGTTTAGGCTCCTCTCTCCAACCGCACAATAACGTACAGGGACACAAGCACACCTTTCACCCCTCCCAAATAATCCGAAAACTGTGCTACAACGGTCTCAATCAACTGAATAACAGATTGATGATTGACCACATTCGCAGAATGAGTTCGTCAATCGAAAAGCAAAACGACATGTGGACGGTATTTTAACTCTGCAGTTATCTTCACCATCTTCTGACAGAGTCCTACTATGGAAATCGATTCAGCAAAACACATTTACTCTGTGGTTTTGTAGCTGCTGCACCAGGTTTCAATTCATTATGGATAAGTACAATGGTTAGGAGAGGGCTATCCTTATTCTATTGTAACGTATTGCATATGCTACCTACCTGAATCTATCTACTTAAGTAGATTCATATAATATTCATGTTTAAATATTGATGAGCGGGTTTTCGACTAAAAGTCACTGAGACAGCATTTTTGGTGTCTTTGAAGATTTTCTATTGATTATTTCTGAGTGAGTATAGTAGAGGTTGGACAAAACAGAAAGTTTGTTACGTGTGTGTGCGTACGGTAGGGGCTAAATACGTTGATAAATAAATAATGAGATGAGGCAACGAAGGACTAAATCCGATAATAATGTGTATTATGGCGACTATGTTATCGGCTGCAAGAATATAATATGACCAATTCTAACTAAGTTTAAGCTGTTTTTTATTGGGAATTAATCTATAGTGTGGTTAAATTGTTTTCAATTTTTTGTCTGCCGCAGGCATTCCAAAAGAAAAGGGTGTGTGGGGAATAATGCGGGTGTCCGGAAAATACCAATAAAACCGGTCATAAAAGAAGGGGAGAGTGGTGATGATTAATTGGGAAGAGGCAGAGCAAGTGAAGTAACACCTTGAAAG